>FIZR01032093.1:0-23922 GCA_900060175.1 Ferrisia virgata | reverse complement strand
GAGAGAGAGAGAGAGAGAGAGAGAGAGAGAGAGAGAGAGAGAGAGACAGACAGACAGACAGACAGACAGACAGACAGACAGACAGACAGACAGAGAGAGAGAGAGAGAGAGAGAGAGAGAGAGATACGGAAAAGGTGCGCGCATTATGACCTATGGTAGTAGGTATAATTTTCAAAACAACGCCAAGATTGAAGCAGCAACGAACGTCCAAAACTAAATAACTAGATTGTTGGTAGTTGGATTGATTAAAAGGTTGGCTTGAGCGGCGTCAATGACAAGAGCACGTAATACCATTATTTATTATCAGCTCGAATAATCCGTATACTTACACTCGAATGTATACGATATGAAATTATAGAGATCATCGTCCATCTACAACGATAATCGAGATGGTCAAAATTGGTGAGAAATGTAGATGCATGAGAATTGTTATAATGTGCTCTCGGTAAATACCAAGAATATCCACTCCGTTCGGTCATCGTAACCAGCAGATTTTTCTCAAGTCAAAAGTCACGTCGAACTAACACCTTGTACGGTGTCTACCTGCTCCCAAGTTCTTATTTTTGTTTGCATTTGTACACCATGGTAGGTATATAACCAGAGAATGCAGGGTGTTTATTTACAGGTCTAGTATTAGTACCTACTGTACCTGCATGCACGAAGATGTGCCTCTTGATGTACATTGTACACAAGGATCCAACCAGCAAAAGCATTAAAATTAAAGGCGTCACAATGCGTTGCTTTTAGAGCCTGATTTTCAAAAGATATGTGATTTGTTCCATTCGTGAAATAAACAAAAACAACTCTCTGCGATGTTTTTTCTTGAATAATGACAGGGGTAAAAGTATCGTACAAAGCATCAAAATAAGATTAATTTGGCCCACCGAACACGTACTTATTTAAGATTAGTTTTTTTATGCGAGTGCTTTGAACTTTGTAATCGCCCAACGACCCAAAAACCATTAAAATGAATAAATTTCAGTAAAAATATTCGAGTTGAAATGACTATTTTAAACTGGAAAAATGAATAAGCAGGATGGTCTTTTGCATTTTTAAAGGTCTTCCCCACCAAAAAAAAAAAAATTCTGAAAAAATATACGTTATTGATATGGATCTACCACATAATATAAATTTTTTTCGTTGTTCCAGGTCTGAAATATCATGTAAATATTCCGTTTTTAAATTTCGAAAGGCGTGTTTCGTGATGAAAAGATGATGGAAAAAAATTTAAAAAATTTCCAGCGATGGCACGCAATATGGTCCATTATCCCTGCAAGTTTGAAAAAATTCGCTTGAGAATTGTAGAAGAAAAGCTAAATTCGTATATCGAACATACCTTCAGGGTATATGCGAGCGTAGGGCTGAGGTAGAGGGCCAAAATTTTTACCAACTAGTTTTTGAATCATAAGAACCAGCTTCCACTAGATAGTTTGGAAATCGCAACCTTGGACCAATTCATCCCTTCTCACCCAGCTGTGCTTTTTCATCTTTCTGGGCACAATTTGAAGTAAAAATATGCGAAGAACAAACTCAAAAAAATGAAGAAAAACGAACCAAAAAATCACATTTTCAGTTTCAATTTCTTAGCTCAATTCGGAGGGGATATATAAGAAAACATGACCATAAAACCACATTCTCGAGGCTCTGTAAGGGGTGTAATAAGTCTGAAAGGTCGAAATCTCCAAATGGCCCATCTTAGCAGATTGAATAGTTTTAGTCGGAGAAGGAAGGGGGGTGAATAAATAAAAATAGATAAATGGTGATAATGATCTCCTTCTGTAGTGATGTGTTTTATTGATTACACCGAAGCTTTTGACTGTGTGAATTGGAAGAAGCAGTTCTAAGTTTTAAGAGAGATGAGAGTCCTTGCTTATATTAGTAGATTTGGTAGAGTTGCTATATGAGTTCAGTTCTATGGCGTGGGAGTTGATGGTGAAGAATCTAAGGATTTTCAAGGGGAACAGGGAGTGCGTCAAGGATGCATATTATCCCCGCAGTTATTCAACATCTATGGTGAGCATGTAATTCGCAAGGCTCTAGAACATTGGATTGGTGGTATTTCCATTGGAAGAAGAAGAATCTCTAATCTGAGATATGCAGATGATACCACCTTGATTGCTTCGGATGTAGAGGAAATGGCGATGCTCGCTTATTGTATATTAGATCTGATGAATTCTGTATATGAATAAAATACTATGGTGCTGGTGAGAGTTGATGGTGTAGAATCTGTGGCTTTTCACGATAAACAAAGGGTGCGCCAAGGATGCATATTATAATTCGCAAGGCGTTAGAGTGTTGATGGAGGAAAGAGAATCTCCAGTGTGCGATATGCAAGTGATACCACCCTAATTGCATTGGATGAAGAAGAAATGGCAGAACTTATCAACGAGGTGAAAGTAACCAGAGGGAAATTTGGACTTCGTATTAATACATCAAAAACGAAAATCATGATGGTGAATCGGGCCAAGTGTCTTATAGTTTCTACAGCCCTGAGCAAATACGAAAAGGTCAACGCTTTCGTTTATTTAGGCTCCATCATCGAAGCAGATTGGGGCTCGTCGGCAGAAATATGGCACCAAATAGCTCTGAGCGAATCAGCTATAACTAGACTGCGTAATCTCATGTGTAATAACGAGATCTCTGCAAAGACAAAAGGAGACTTACACAGTCACTTGTTTTCTCTATTTTCCTACATACCGTAGAAACATGGATATTGAAGACAGATGATAAAAGAAGAATTGATGCCTGCGAGATATGGCTCTGGCAAAGGATGCTGAGGATACCCTGGACAGCGCCACGAACCAACATTTCAATCGTCAACGAAATACAGGAGCCAGTCTGGTATTTTGGATATGTGACCAGGGGAGAAATCTCGAAAAAAAACATGCTCTTTGGCAAGCTCTCTGGTAAAAGAAGGAGAGGAAGATCTCCGACCAGGTAGTCTTGACATCAAAGCGCAAATGGGCTCGGTGGTAAGAGCTGCTTTTCAGGCACAAGTTCGTGATATAGGTTGGTCCACTGTTTTAGGTGTAATACGGTCGTAAGCGACTGAGGCCTATTGATGATGAAAATGGATTTTTTAAAATATCAACACCCCCCCCCTATACCCTCCTCCGTTGTAGGTCGATAGATAGTAGTAGCCTGGTTTTCATTGACAATATGATATAGAAAATTAGGCTAGCTATTTTTTTTGAGCCGCGAGGCAGTGAAACGACACTGTTGATTTACTTACCATGTTGTTGAAACACTAAGCTGATGAACAAGGCTGCAGCATAATGGGATAATGGGAGGGCTGTGAGCCCCCACCCAAAGTGAAAATGTTGCTAGTAATTCGGAAAATTTTCAAGTTTTTTTTTGATAAATTTGGAATAGTTGAAAATTTGGTATTTGGTAAGTTTTAAAGAATATTGAGAAAGATGTGTTGAAATGCAAATTTTCAAGCTTTGCATTCATATTTTCTGAAATTTTTGCCCTCGATTCGCTTCAGCTAAATTTCTATCGCTATTTTAAAGAATAAATTCCATTAAATCTCTTCTTTCGTAAAAGGCGAGTGTAGTCAGGCTAGTCACTGAATTCAAAAAATTTGTGAAAACTGAAAACTTTCCTTTTTCTGTATAAACTTGGAATTATGCTCTTTTTATCCGATCAAAAATCTTTTTTTTTTTTCAAAATTTCACCTTCGTTTCGCTCGAGCATGTGCACAAATTCACTCTATCTACGCTATTGACTTCATTTATGTAACTAGAAAAAAATTTTCCAACCCTCTACCCCAGTAAACATTCCTGGCTACTACAGCTTATTCGTTTTTTTTTTCAAATATGGATGAAAAAATTGGCTAAAATTGAAGATTAAGTCAGTAAAATGCGTTTGTTCATTCGGAAAAATAGGTCTGCTCCCCTCCCCCCATGATGTTCACTATGACTCCGCTAATGGACCAATACAAGCTGCTTTCCACCGCTACACTCCTGAATCTTTGCGACCCCCTACTGAATCTACATACAAAATTTTAACCGATACCTTTGAGATGTGGGTCTGGAAAGGAAAGTTGAAGATCCCATGGACAGCGCGAAGGAGAAACAAGTCCTTCGTAGAAGAACTCGAGGAGCCAATTAGGCTGAGCGTTCTACGGGATATTTTGGACGAGTGGATCATTCTCTTCGGCAAAGTGCTTGGTTCAAGAGGGAGCAGGGAAATCTCCTGCCAGAGCGCGAATGAGATCAGTTGCTTTGGCAGCGAAGAAGGCGCAGGATTGTGATGAGAAAGACAAACTTGAAAAATAAAAACCTCCCAAAAAACTACTTTTTGTGAGGGGTTGCAATGGAGCTGAAAAACTAAATCCACCCACAGGTGCATCTAGAACAATTACTGGATCTACATACCACATTTCAAGTCGCTAACTCAGTTCGGAAGGGAGATAATGAGGAACAATCATTTTTCAATGTCAAAAAAGATAACACCCCTAGCTGCATTTTTAATTAACCTAGAAAGCTGATTTTTGGATATGTTATGCAACTTTCAATTCTCTACTAATTGGTTTCAAAAACGAACAATTTTTGTCCTTTAACACTCACCCCTCCTAAATTTGGACGTAATTGAATTTTGACCCGAGGTCATTCCCACTCATATGTATGTAATCTGTTGCCAATCTGAATCTAATGCCCAATTTTGAACGATTTTGGTCGGTATTGAGTCAAGCACATGATGTTAGTCTCAGGTGGAAAAAAAGTAAATATTTAAGTTCATTAGAAGTGGGTTTCATAGCGTTGTAGGACCCTGTAATGGATTTAGTTGATACTCCCTCCCCCTCTCATCACCATAGGTTCGCAGGTAGTAATAGCTTGGTTTTCGTTGACAATATGATGTGGGAAATCAGGCTAAAAATGCACAGTATTCAGGTACCCATGAAAAACAAAATACATGGTGCACGTTTCATTATTCAGTCATACCAGTGAAAGATGAAAAGAGATGGAAGGAGACACAAATAGGTGCATATAACGTTGTATAGAAGGCATATTAAGTTGATGTACGTACGAAGAATCCATTTATAGCTTTTAGTAAGTTACCTGCTGGCTTAATGCGTTTTAATTACTTTCTAGTCTCTAAAAACCAATTGTCGTCTACCTGCTTGTACCTAACTTCGTACGAGGTATATTTATCTTCGAATAAAGAACGTTTTCTTCGGCTTAGGAAGCTGAATCTTACCTGTGTTGTATGTTTGGCTTGTTTAAAAACCCAATGTAAGTACCGTACCTCGACCTAACGACGACGACGACAACGACGTATATTTATTTGTATGTATGTTGCACACTTGACCTCATAGTGCAATACGAGCTCTCTAGCCGGGTCCTGGCTTATGTAATAAAACAAATAAAACGTTGTAATTAACGTCTACGAGAGGCGTACATATACAAACTACCTTCCTAGTATTCTCCTATCGAATCTCGAGGCGTTTATCGCGTATACTACAGGGTTTTGTCTCGTCGATAATGGAGAATGGAATATATGTAGTAGATGAATTGACACGCCAATACGGTCTGGTGCTGGTTAAATCTGGTTTCAGGATCGGTTCGAATATGATTTTCGAAATACATATAAACGAATTGGTTCAGGTGCCTGAGGTTATAAGTAATCCATTGGACAGTTAGATGAAGTATAAAATTTTATAGATTTGTGGTCAGTTTAAATTTAAACTTCGGTAACGTTGAAAAATTTTCAACTGCCACAATACTAGATTAAATTTATTTAACCTACAATTTGCGATAGCGTGGTGGGCCCACCTATTATAATATTTTTATCTATCGCACTCGTTAGACGATCCGATATCAGCTGCGCATTTTATGTACACGCCGATTATCGTGAGCGGTACGGTGGCATTTTGATGTATATGTGTACTTACGAAGTCAAAGCCGAGGGCTCAAAGCCACCTGTAACTTTTTTGGGGGCGAATAGACCAGACCGCTGGTGTTAAAAGGTGGCTACATAGTACATATGTTCGATACAATCGACGTGCTTCTATGTTACGCCTTACGTCAGCGTACCTATTTTTAATAAAAGGGTGGGTTTTTTTTGGGTGTATACAAGGACTTCTGTTTCGTACTGATAAGCCTTTAGTTTAGAGTTCCGTAGCCCACTTAGTGGTACCGTGCACGCTGTACGTATATATTTTTGCTTGATTTATACGAAACAGGCAGGTGATACTCGCACAGCCGCCGAATATCGGCGAGATAGGTAATTGCTTTTCGAAATTGACCCGATGAAGACGCGACCATCGGTTTTGTTTTTGTTTTTCATAGTATACGATGTTATAAAAACACCTTGAAGCGTATATTCGTATTACGCGAATGGAATCGATGACGGGAAAATGGTGATTTAGATGTTTGATACGGAGAACCAGTGGCAATGGATGAGTTATTTGTGTTTTACGAATGAGCACTCGGTCGGAAGGTGGAACATATGCTAACCTACGATACTACGTTGAAAAGACGATAAAATTGAATGCGATTTACGCAGATTTAAGGCTATTTGAATATTTAATTTTTTATTTATTTGAATGAAAGGTTGATCGAAATGGAAAATTATTCTAAAAATTGTAATCTTTACAATGATATTTACGTATTTTCTTCAAAATTTCGTATAATTACATGTAATTACCTGTCATTAATGAAATTTACCTTTAATATATCGCAATTACCGAAAGCTATCTTCAAATTACGGTAATTACCATAAGTTACGAATTATAACCAGATAATTTCCTACGATTTGTTTTTAAATTACGTATACTTTATGTTAATCATCAGTTTTTACCTTAATTTTCTTTTAATACGCTCCAATTTGAAGCAGTCGTATTCAAATTATGGTAATTTCTTTACTTGCCCAATTGTAATCCGATGGATTTAATTCATTTTCTTCAAAGTCATTTATAATTACACGTAAATTACCTATTCTTACCTTAATTTTCCATTAACATACCGAAATTATCAGAAGTTACATTTAAATTACGGTAATTACCGTCAGTTACCCAGCGTAAATCATCAATTTTTACTCATCTTCTTCGTAATTACGTGTAATTACTTGTAAATTACCAATTGTGTAACGTTTTTCTTTCAATTGATTGGAATACAAGAATATATTTTCAAATTACGGTAAGCACCGTAAGTGATCAGCAGTAACTCGGTAGTTCTTACTTATTTTCCTTGAAGTTATGTATAATAACATATTAATTTCTTGTTGTTACTTCAATTCTCCTTTAACATACCAAGACTACTCGAAATTACCTTCAAATTACGGTAAATACCGTACCTTACCACCTATTAACCCAAAATTTTTAATTACTCGCACAAAGTTATATATAATTATTTGTTAATTACCTGTTATTACCTTGTTATTACCTCAATTACTAGAAATTACTTTCGAATTACGGTAATTACCTTGATTTAACCAACAATGATGAGACATCCTCTATTCATTTTCCTCAAAATCATGAACAGTTATGCGGTAATCACTCGTACTTACGGTAATTTAACTGTAATTACCGTAAATTACAAGTAATTTGATATATTTTTCAAAAACAGGCTGTAATTATCTGATAATCACCATTATTTTAAATTTTCTGTTATTACTCAAATTCCCAGAATTGCTGAGAAATTATGGTATACGCGTCATACGTACGTAGAAAATCAACCTGAGTTTTAAAATTACCAGTAATTTATTTCAAGAACCGATATTTCCCAAAATTGTGGTAATTATGAAGATGTGCCATTGATTAAAATAACCATTAGGGCTACCTGTAATTCATCTTCAAAGTAATAAGATTACTCAGAATTATCGTGGTTTGTTAAAATTACCGTTTAATTACCTTAATTACCCATATTACCAGTAAATACCACATACCTTTGTAATGGAAATTACCATTTCACTTGATCGTAACAGAAAAGACCATCATGTAATTAATTTTTGTTCTGGTATTTACGTCATTTTGTTCGGTAATTACGGTAATTATTTGTTATAAGGCTAATGATTAATTATTTGTTTTAAGGCTAATGAGTATAAGATTGTAAAGGAATGTAATATAATATACTTTCCGACGAAATTTTGACATCATTTCCATGTGTAGGTATTGTATTTCTATGGTAATTTCCTGTAAATGTAGTGATTTACCGTAATTACTATGTAATTCAACATTTTTCAGTTGGATGTCGCTGTAAATTATTATTCTTCATGAATAACAGCGTATTGCTTTTGTGCCAAGTGAAATTTATTTTTCTTAAACGTACAAGTAGGGATCAGTTGCATTGTATTTGATATCTCGATAAATATCGTGATTTTGAAATAATTGCACGAATTTAGCCTGACCATGAATTTTTCATTGAATTAGTTCGTCATATTTGTACAGAATGTAGTATAAATGACCTGATGTAATTACGGTAATTACGTGTAGTTTGAGAAATTATTGTAATTACCTGGTAATGATGGTAATTTTTGTATTTTTGTGGTAAATTCGGGTAATTACGGTAAATACGAATAATTTGAGTGAATATGGTAACTACCTCGTAAAATGGTAATTTTGGTATTTCTGTAGTAAATACGATGAATTACGGTAATTCCTGGGTAAAATTGTAATTTTGGTATTTTTCTGGTCATTCGGAGTATATCGTGGTAATTTGAAGTAAACGAAGTTACTGCCGAGATTCATAGACTACAAGCGACGTTTAAATCGTACTCACGTATCGTACAATTCAGCCATGACCGTTGATCCGTCGAATATTATCCGATTACGTTAATAGTTTTTTACCGATTGGCAAATGAATCTCGGTTCGAACGTTACTTATTAGTAATTTTTCGAGTCATCTTTTGGCCATAATTATCGCCGCGTACAATTGACAAGATATGCGACGCGTATGACTCTGCGCTGACTCGCAGGACCTACGATAGCCGCGTGTTAAGGTCGCCAGGCGCGATAATAATGCCTTAAATTAACGCATATGTCACGTAAACTTACCGTCGTACAACAGTAGAGGCGGTAAAATAGGCATCGAATTCGAATGCTTAATCATTCGTTATTATTTATACGTTTGTCTCCGTGTGTATCGTCTTACTGGCGGATACGGTATCGCGCAATCGGATACGTCGCGTCGTATCGTAGAGGTACGCGGAGGGCCTTGTTTACGCGGTTTTTTTCCCATCGATAATACGGTACGCGAAGGTAACATCGAACTGTGGTGATTCATTAATACGCGTATACCGAGATATGAGAAGATGTGGTTCGTTGATCGTTATATGTACTGTATGTGTGTATATTGTAGATATGCATTGCATACCCATGTTACTAGTAGGTAACGTACATAGGTATTAGGTAAGAGTGTATTTTCGGCGATGGAGTCGTAAATGTAATATTTTCCGCGAGCGAGCGAATCACCCTAGGAGCAGAAGAGTGAAGAGAGGCCGGACTATAGTACATACGTAAATGTGATTGATGATTACATTTCGCTATTTAGAGGAAGAATTAGAATCGAGTGCGAGGTGAAGAGAAACCCCGGTAGGTAGTTGAATGAAAGACGACGTTAAGAAACAAAGATAAGAGTAGGTACATACATGAAGAAGAAGAAAGAACAACATGCAAAACTTGTTAGAATAATATAAGAAGACTATCTATGTACAATTTTACCTGTTAAGAAGGCGCGCTTGCGCGTCGTAGGACTTTTTAAGATTTTTATTTATCGCCCGTGCTTACTATTTAAACGGTAAAAAATTACACCTTGAAACTGGTTACAAGTTTAAGATCGGCGCGAGATTAGAGAAAACTCCGGAGACAAAAGAGGACAATCGTTTCGATACTTCTGTTTTTTGTATGTATATGTACAAGTACCAGCAATATTGTACGTGGTATATCGTATCTACTTTTACATGCGTACACAATATGTTGTCATTTATCAGCTCGAATTGAATGACCATTGGTTACGTGTAGGTATAGTTAGTTGTCTTCTTGGTCGCGTAAAACAATAGCCAAGTATGCTTAGAATCGATGACCATCACGACAACCAAAATGGAAAGTAAGTACATGGCACGAAAAGGAAGGCGTCTATTCAATAGATACGAATCTTGGTACGTCTGAGGTGTACTGTGCATTTTGTAATAGATGTTTTCGAAAATAATCTGTTACTACGGTACATTAAAATGTAAGCTTTATGCATGTATAAGATAGTATGCTATGACCAACCTACTTGCGTTAAAATAAAAATCGATTCGATACCGATCGTCGTCCTATAAGATGAGATATGTATCTGCGCGAAAATCATTATGGAACTAGTTTCTGAGCGCGGGTTGTGCTTCGAGTTTAAAATGATGTATATGTAAGTGGTATGAAGTATGAAATAGGGTAATATATTATACTGCACAGCTGAACGAATTTTTTTAATATACGACTCTCTCGCGTTTTGCAAAATTAATATAATCATTTTTGAATAGAGCCGCCTATAGATCCTACTGTGAGAGAAGTCGTATTTTTATAATGAACAGCGAATAGGTGAGAGGAGAGAGAGGGGGGGATGTGGTGAGAAATTCGTGTAACTTCGTGTGGTGTCGAATATTTTTTTTTTCTGGTTGTGCATTACATGTGTAGGGCTATTTATATGGTCATCGAAATTTATCTTCTCGTATCTTGATACCGAATTTCAAACCCATAACTCAATTTTAAGGGAAGATATGAGAAGGTGAAACTCAATCTAAACTCTTAAAAGGAATATCTAGGATCACTACTAAATTCGCGTACCGAAAGATCCCTTAGCTCAATTTGGAGGGGGATAGGAAAAAAAAACTCAAATGAGAAAAATCTCCCCAAAAGCTATGTTATCGCAGCTGTGAATGGGTGAATTGGAGATGAAAAGCTAATACCTCCAAAAAGGCACATCTAAGATCACTACTAAATCTACATACCGAATTTCAACCCTTTGGCGCGGTTTGGAAGAGAAATATGTGAAAAGCAAATTTGAAAAATTAGAAAAATCATCCAAAACTACATTATTGGAGCTGGGAAGGATTATGACGTGGCTGAAAATTCGAAACTATCAAAAGACATATCTAGAATCACAATGTCAACCTCTTAGCTCAATTAGAAGAAGAGATATGCGAGGTACGGACTTTTCTTTAGGTCACAAAAGAAGAAACCTCCTCAAATCTCCACTTTTGACTGACGTAGGAGGTTAATTTTTGGATCTGTTATGCAGTTTTTGATTCTATATCGATTGACGTGAAAACAAACAATTTTTGTAATTTTGCCTCTCGGCACCCTCTCCCCCAAATTAGGGACCTGATTGAATTTTGACCCAACGTCGTTTCCCTTGGTATATATTTAATCTGAAGCCAATCCAAGTTTGTTTCCCGAATTTGAACTATTTTTTACAGTATTTTCTAATTTTAATTTTTGAGGAAAAAACAAAAATAAGTATATGATTTCCAAAAATGGTCTTAAATGGATTTTATTGATACTTTTCTTCTCTTTTGCTGTCGATCAATATGACTAAATATCAAGCTAAAAATTGAATACTTGAAATCTTCGTATGATTATCTTGTAATAATACGTCTATGCAATAAGAATTTGTCCTGCTAAATGTGCCCTTAGGGTTTTGTTAAAGGCTAATTTTTTTCATCATAATGTCAAATAAAACCAGAACATTCATGGTCTTTTGGTCTACGAGAAGGATCAGTTTCAGGATTTTAGGAAAGCGAGGAGATTATTTTTCAATTTTTTAAACTTGCAAAACTCACTTCAGTTCGAAAATTTTCAAAATTTTTCAAACAATTCCATAAGAAATTATTTCAAAAATTTATTCCAATAGTGAAATTAATTTTTTTTTGAGAAACGCTCCCCTGAAACGGATTTACATTAATTTTTTCTACGAAAGATGATTTTTTAGGTTAACGGAAAAAAAGTTGTTTTTACGTTTTTAAAAAGTAAATTTACTAAAAATTGAGAAAATGATTTTTCGAAAAAAATTTCACAACAACGAACACATTTGATCTATCGTATTTTAGACACTAAGAGGCAATTTTTAATTTTATTTCGTAATCCGAATTCTGAACCATATACCATATTTCCGTATGCTGGAATACCAATTGAGAACCTCTAAAAAAGGCAAAAGTGGGGAAAGTAGATCTTAAATGGAAGAAGGTAAGTGTACTCGGTCTATTTTATGAAGAATTTACTGAAAAAAAAAAACGTTTGATTGATGTGAAAAAATTCTTTAAAAAACGCGAAAAATCCATTCTTTAAGCAGTCCTAAAAAATCGTCTATGGGAATCGTCTAAAATTGATGTTCTAAATTTATTTCGGGGAGGGCGAGGGTTCCCAAAAAAAAAATTTCCTTCATGGTTTTTCAGAAAATCGCGAAAACATGCAAAAAATTACATTTTTTAAAAACACCCGAAGCAACGAAAAATGGTGAAAATTTCCCAACAACGACCATTTTTAGCTCAAAAATGTATAATAATTCTATTTTTGGAAAAAAATTCAAAAATATATTTAATTCGTTTTTTTGAAAATTTTTGAATTTTAAGTGAGTTTTACAAGTTTTTAAAAAATTGAGCTAGTGAGCGGAATTTGTTACCATATCTTTTTGAGGTAATTTCGCAACTGAGATTTTAAATGTATTTTTGGGGTTTCAATTAGTTCCCCTGTGCATTGAGCTGGATAGATGAAATTTGAGATACGGATTTTAGTAGAGATTCTGCATGCGGTTTTTTTTGTAGTTTCACCTTTTCTGTCCCATTACTACCCTGTGTATTCCTAAGAAAAATGTTTTTTTTTTGAGCAATATAAATTAGTTCCTCGCTTAGATCACCCCTCTCACATTAAGTTAAGCAGCTGGAACTATTGGATGTAGATACGTTAGTGTAGTAGGGGTTTTGGATCTGCTTTTTGAGAGGTCCGACTCTTCCAAGACTATTACATCCAATCACATCCCCGAAAAAGTGGTCTTTTGAGTAATTTTTTCCAGCTTAAATTTCTCCTCCACACAGTTTTTGAATTTAATGTGTGGTTTTAGGTGGGCTACCAAACGTTCGTTTTGGGATTTTTTTTATTTCTGACAATGTTATGGTAAGTTTCCTTGGATGACTAAAATTTGGCATAAAATGGTGCTTTGCTCCTTTCTGTCACCCCCTTAAACTTCACTTCCTTTTAGTTCATAAATAAGTATAAAAATTCTGTAACCCAACATATCGAGCTAAAAATTAATTCCTCTATCATCGATGAAGTTATCATGTCCGATTTGGATATCGGTACAATAAATCGTATTTTTTAATTCTTTTCATAAATCTAAACAGACATATTCTACCGGTGTAATTTTTCATTGATAGATCTAGCTATTGACTGCGGTATACAGCATATCTCACCTAATCATCTGCACATAACTACTCATCATCAGCACCAATACATGCACATATGGTACAACTCTCAGACCTCACAAATGACCACTTTCAACGTCTTAATTTTCAATTACATATATTTTACATTAGATATACCCAATTACCCACCACCGAAAATTCTCTACCGATTTTTGTTCGTAGTTATATTCCAAACAGACCGTAGACTACATCGAACAAACCATCTTTGACTGGCATCGGTTATAATCACGCGTTATTATGTATTATGTACAAGTAGATACCATTTTGCGTAACTCACCGTATACCACTGTACCGTGTATAGTGGTATACCCTTCATTTTATATACATATACCAATTTCGTGGCGGTGATTTACGGCCTCGTTGGCTACCAAAAAATCACCCCGAAGCAATTTACTAACCAGAGTTTGTAACAGTCACGAATATTCTTCATCCTGTTTTTTTTTTCCTCCTTCTTTTCAAATACCATTCATACTTATACCAACTTCCATCCAGATACACACACACAAATACCAGAAAACTGGAGGATAGGCTAAAAATGTTGCTGAAAATATCACATCATCGATATATATATAATGGGAAAAAAGAACCTTCCAATATACACGTTCTTGCTGTAGGTACGTGGAATTCAGCTTTATACGTTTCATTTTTGTATTTCGTTAATCTCAACACCTCGTAGGTCGCCTATTCGACATTTTAATTACAATATTGTCACCCTAATTTACAAATCTTTTCCTAATCAACATTCGTTGTGAAGCTGGTTTGCCTAAAACTGAACGTGAAAAGAGGAGAAAAAAAAAACTTAAATTTGCCTTATCTGATCGAATATCGCGTCTAATATAAATATTATGGTAATAGCAGCATTCGTTAGGTTACCATTTGAGTTTGGGGTACCTGTACCTAACTGAATGTTATAAATAGCCAAGGTATTAAATTGAACATTTAGTATAATAACGTATAAGCTACGTAACATGTTTGTTTTATCCAGTATTGAAATGTGATATGGACGAGGTTTTTTGGTGGTTTTTATTTTCTCGTATGTTCGAGCTAGAAATCCATCAATATCGCAACGGATAAATATGGTGTATTTTCTTCTTCCATATAAAATTACTGAGATGGTCATAGCAGGCATGACGTGTTTGAGGAGAGGGGGCTTTCACATTTTCCATCCTACACTCAGATCATAGAGAAAAATTTTAGTCTCATGGCGAGCAAGGAACATATAGACTTCACCTGAACTGTTCTCCTCTGTGAAGTGCCTAGCTCGTGGCTTACTTCATGTTGAAACGACCGATCTTTCAATTTTTCTTAAAAAATTTTTGTAAGTATCTCTCAATGGTGTGGTGAAGGAATCATCGGTTCGATTTTAACCATATAGGAGGTGGGAATGGTGCTTATAATTTTCATGTAATTCGAATTTTTTGGCGAATAGCTAAACTTAAAATGTTCATATTTTGATGGACCTGAGATAGATATGTTTGCCCTGTTTGGTAAGTAATTGAAAGATGATTAAGTTTATGTTCATAATTTTCAAAATTCAAAACTGAATTTTTCAATATGAAAGCTCAAGTTACCATGAAGAGACATTTTCATGTTGATTTTCAAACTGAGATTTCAATACCGTTAGAGGGCTTAACGGTCCTCAATTTTGATTGAAATTTAAATAAAAACACCGCAAAGCACCCCATGTGGGAACGGGTTGCAGAATTTTCCCATGGCACTCTCTGCCTGTCGTAAGAGGCAACTTAAAGAGAATCAGGGGACCTTTTGCTCCCTCCTGGTCTAAAGTAGCGTACTGTTAATATTTTTATTCACTCTTCACATATCAACACACACGAATAGTTCAGACTTCTCCACCCCAAGAGGGTATACTGGCTACTACTGAAGGATTTGCTTGACAGTCATGGTCTAGGAACAAGGAATGAATGCGGAGATAGACTTCTGCAGTTCTGCGTGGAACAGCAACTTGTGCTGGCGAATACCTTTTTCCAGCTACATAATCGCACCTAATTCAGAAAAGATGGAAATCGTCGATCATTAGAGCCAAAACATATCCACGAGCTGATACGGAATCAGATCATCAACTTCTGGTGGCAAGAGTACGGCTGCGAAACTGCGTGAACTGACTTTTCTCCCCGACGCTGAATTAAAGAAGGTGGCTGCTAGGACAAATATCACGTGTTCGGAAATAAATGACCCAAACACCATGTGGAAAGACATCAGAACCAAAATTACTCGTGCATGTGAGTCAGTTATTAAGGAAAGAGAACTTGTGTTAAAAAAAAACAGCAATGGATAATAGAGAACACCCTAAGCTAAATGTTGTGGCAACAACGAAGAATACAGGCTACTGAACAGATTAGTCCATTAGTGTTGTTGTAGAGACAGAGAAGCCTACTTTACCCAAACTTGCAAGATCAAGAAACATGATGGCACAGTTGTGTGGGATTCTAGAGGAATCTTGGCCAGCTGGAAAACCTACTGTGAGCGGTTGTACCAGGATAGAAGAACACTAGTGGTAAACCACTGGTTACTAAAGTCAAAGTGGTGGTGGAGATGAGCCAAACATCCTACTTAATGAAATAAGGGAGGTGGTGAATACAATGAAGAAATGCAAAGCACTTGCTGCGATGGTATTGGAACTTAATTGTGGCAGGCTCTTAGTGAAAACGGAATCAAAGCAGTATGGCAACTCTACAGTGTGATGTATGGCAGAGTTGTAAATGGCCTACTGAATGGTGTTAGTTGGTGCTGATTCCCTTACATAAGAAAGGAGATGCAAGATTATGCTCTAATTATCAAACAATTGTTTATGGCAAACCGTTTGACTGCGTGGATTGCTCTTGAAAGTTTTAAGAGAGATGAGAGTCCCTGCTTAGATTAGTAGATTTGCTGGAGTCCCTGTATGAGTTCAGTCCTGTGGTGTGGGAGTTGATGGTGAAGAATCTGAGGTTTTTCTAGCAGAATAGGAAGTGCGTCAAGGATGCATATTATTTTCGTAGTTGTTCAACATCTACGGTAAGCACATAATTCAGGAGGCTCTAGAACATTGAAATAGTGTAGTGGTATTTGCATTGGAGGAAGAAGTATGGTGGTGAATCGGGCCAAGTGTCTTACAGTTTCTACGGCACTGAGCAAATACGAAAAGGTCAACGCTTTCATTTATTTAGGCTCCATCATCGAAGCAGATTGGGGCTCGTCGGCAGAAATATGGCACCGAATCGCTCTGAGCGAATCAGCTATGACTAGACTGCGTAATCTCACATGTAATAACGAGATCTTCGCAAAGACAAAAGGAGACTTATACAGTCACTTGTTTTCTTTGTTTTCCTATGTGCCACGCAAACATGGACGTTGAAGGCAAATGATAAAGGAAAAATCGACGCCTTTGAAATGTGATTTGGGTGAAAGATGCTGAGGATACCCTGGATAGCGCGACGAATCAACGTTTGAATCGTCAATGAAATACAGGAACCAGTCAGGCCAAGTGTTTTATGTGCAAAACGCATTCTAGGGTAATTTGGACATGTGACCAAGAGAGAAGTTGGAAATCTCAAAAAAGACATTGTAAGGCCCCTCGTAAAAGAAGGAGAGGAAGATCTCCGACCAGGTGGCCTGACATCAGCAAAGCGCGAATGAGCTCTGTGGTAACAGCTGCTTCATAGGCATGGGATTGTGATAGATGGCGCACTCTTTTAGGGCAATATGGTCATAAGCGACTGAGACCTACTGATAATGATGGATTAGTCTTAGGGACTGAGATGAGTTAATCATCGTGATATGGATTAGTACGTTATTCTGTTGCAAGAAACAAGAATGATTTCTTGATTTAAAATGCAGAATTACTTTGAAAAAGGGATCCAGCTCTTTCTGACGGAATAAAGCACTCATAGTAGTACCTTTAGAAATGACCAGTAGTGTGATGCATCGCAGTTCGCTTCTTTCTTCTTCCTAAACTAACCCTGAACTCCATCTCAAGAAGAGTGTATCACCAAAAACCAGTAGTATAAGTCCTCCATAAGCTAATTTCAATGTTTCGAACGTTTCCGTTGTATTTCATCTCGTTTCAAGAAAAGTTAATCAGAGCACGTTATTCTTCTTTTATGAAATCATGACAGCCTTTTTTTTTTGGATTATCGTTTGAAGTGCTACACATGAAACTTCATAGGAGGGGGGGGGGAAGGAAGTTTGTATCAAGTAATACCTAAAATTTCGTAAAAATCGTGTTAATAATTCTGATTCTAGAGCTGCAGTATTGAAACTTGGGGACGCACTGTATGTATTATCAATTACAGGGTAATTCACACTGATCTGAACACACTGTATGTATCAAAATTGGAAATTTCTTGAAAAAATTAAATAAGGACCAGATTTATTGCTGTTTTCCTCGAAGCAAATATTTGTCATTATTTTGTCAAAAGTTTACACTTAACATTCAAGCCTGTGTTCAAATTTCCACGCACCAAGACCTGATATATTTCCAGCGAATAATCTTTTCTCATAGCCAGCTTCAAATCCAACCCACAGTACATTTGATTGAGCGAACTGCGCATCGTAGATACGCTCGTAAAATATTTTATACGTCATACAATGCATGTATTAAAATATACATACTCGTATTATTATATGTATCTAAATCTATATATACTCGTTTGATAGTACGTATTGGTCGTGTTGTAGATAATTTTATCGCCTTGTCGTACCATTAATTTTATCGAGTTGCAGGCACCGTCGTCTTAGTCGTCGTACATCGCTTATGAATACTTTTGGGATTAATTTGAAATTCTTCTCTTCTCTTTTCGTTCTCTCTGTTTCTCTATCTCTCTCTCTTTTTTTTTTACTTATTCCTGATAGTTTTAATTAAGAAAACTGGTTCCCGATATGTATTCGAATTTTACCATGTATATATAATTAATAGTTTCGTGGTCAAATTTAAGTTCCAGAAATGCTCGTTGTTGAGAAAAATAATCCCTTCTCGTGTACCCGTATCTATCCACATAGCAGTCGCCTACAGTTTAATAGCTGCATATTATCTATGTCTTTATAGTGTGTAAAGTTGACACTCTCGAGTGTCGTCTATGGTTCATCTGATGTAAAAGTAGCTGTAACTTTTGTTGCAATTTCGAAAAATTCATGTTATCACTCGAATAAGGGTAATTTTCAATTATCCATAATTGAACGTGTGGCAAGGTCGTATAGATAATGTTGATATTGTAATACTGAAATGTACTTATTAGTACTTGGCTGATGCTGTAACATCATCTTGTACCCAGCTCAGAGGTCATTTTGGCAACTCACGAATTGACGTTGTGTGTGGGTTGTATAATAATGATTTAGGTCCATATACCAACTTAGTATACATAAAAGAAGTAAACTGCATTTACAAGAATAGACAGAGTAGGGGGTTTTAATACGTCGAAGTTGAAGTGGAAAAAAAAACTACATACACGATACGCGAGCTAGACGATGTGTTAAACGCCTTATTAATGTTGTCAAAATGTATATACATCGTCGAACCTCGAACAGAGCACAGTTGACTGGAAATATGTACAGGATAAACATCTACTGACCGTATGCGGAGGTCTACGAAGGTATGAGGCTGATTTGTTAAAAGTGGTATATCCAATAGACGCGAGAATACCGTCGAGAAAGGTCAATACTGCATGATCGATATTTTAATAGCTCGACGACTTGACCGGTGGAGCTGGTATATTTTTTGCAAATTCATCGTTGTCAGTGTTGCCTATGCTGTGCTTAGGTCTTCAATCAGATTATTTTTCTTACTCTAAAAAATGTGTTGGAAAAAATTATGTTGATGTGTTCGCGAATGACCTGTATAATAATGTCCCTCTCAACGGGCCGAATACCGAATATGTTGTCGATTGGAAGTAGAAACTGGTTCCTGTTATGATCATCGTTGACTTTGAATTGTAGATAATGTGCGATTGATGCGAATAAATAAAGTAAAAATATGTATAGCATAGAAATACCTACTCGTCGTTGGAATTCCTTCCCTGTCTACTTTAGCGTTATATAACCCGGTTTGTAAGTATAGTAAATACGTCCCTCATCGTCTCATTGTTTTTAAATGTAGGTATGTATAGATAATATGTTGAAGCCTATAGATAGTTACCGTACCTATACCACACGCAATTACTTTCTATAAGTATCTTATATATGTACATATAATATTAGATCCAAAAGTATAGATTATTATAGAAATATATTTTAAAACTAGCATTCGCCTGTAGAGAATCCGAACAAAGCCCAGAAGGTGAATATAGCCATCCAATTAGTTGATACGAGTTGGAAAAAGAAAGAGAGAGAGAGAGAAATTTTCAAAACCCAACATCCAACTAGTTTTTTTTGTGATAAGATACGATATACATAGTCGATGGTTGCCATTTAATTAAACGATAACAAAAGGCTGGCAATTAAAATAAGTTATAACGAAGATGTCGCTCGAGGAAGGCTGGTTTGGCTCGTGTGCTTCGACTCAGTTTTGAAATACGACCAGCGAAAACTGCTGCTGATGTTTGAACCAAACCAAACAGGTGCTACAATGTGTAAGGATTAATTTCATTCGTACTTCGAGTCAGACATCCCTTAAGGTATCCGGAAATACGCAATTGTTACTATTTTCTTCGAGTTGTTAGTATTTACTTATAGTTTGTAGGCGAGGAGATGATTGATGTGTGGGTGGTTCATCACGAATAGGTACATGTTGATGGTAGATATAGCTAGTAAAAATTAAGAAATTATGGTGATTATTAGCTATTTGGATAATTTCTTCGCCTATTGCTCGCTAGAGCGTTTCAAGTTTAGGTTTGAAGAGAGTGATGAAGGGAGGTTGCAAAATAACGTCAAATAAACCTGGTAAAAATTTGGTGTCACTGACTCGACCCTTACTTCAGCCCCTCTCGATTGGAACCAAAAAAAAAAATTGTTGCATTTTTTTTTTTTTTGTATTTAGAGGTTTTAAAATCATGTTTGAAAATGAAAAAAATTGAATATTTTGAATTTCTTGACGTAGGAAAGCAAAAATATACTTTCATTTATTATGTCATCAAAAATGATTGAAAAAAAGCATCGCTCCTAATCATTGGTGAGAGACCAAGTGCAGGTGGGAGGCCAAGGGCCTAAAAAGTCGACAGAGGTTGAAAAGTCGAAACCCTGAAAAGGAACATTTAGCACTATATACCAAATTTCAAGTTCTAGGCTCAATTTGGAGGAGAGTTATGTGATGAACAAATTCAAAATATAAGAAAACCTGCCCAAAAAATTACATTTTCGGGGCTGTAAGTAGGGTGCAATAAGTCTGAAAAGTCAAAATCCCCAAAAGGCAAATCTATGTTCCCTACCTGGTCTGCATATCGAATTTCAACTTCCTAGCTCAATTTGGGGGGAAGATAGAGGAGGAACAAACCTTTTTAAAGGTCAGAAAGGGGGAAATACTCATATCTCTCCTCTTAATTGACCTAGGAGACTAATGTTTGGATATGTTACACAACTTTGGATTGTCTAACGATTGACTTACAAAATAACATTTTTTTTGCAATTTTAGCCCCTTCAGCACCCCTTTCCCCAAATTTAGGCATAACCGAATTTTAACCTGAGGCCAACCTCACTCTATAATATCAAATCCGCCTTCAATACGAGCCTATTTCTCAAATTTTACAGATTTTGGTCGGTATCGAGCTGAGTAAATTATTTTTAGTTTCGCGAAAAAATAATCATAAATATCTGACATGGTCAAAAAGGGTCGTATGGTCTTCTAGGGTCTCGAAACGGATTTTGTTGATTCCCCCCCCCCCCATTCCATAGGTTGGTAAACTGTAATGGGCTGACTTTCATTCACAATATAGCATAAAAAATAATGATGCTAAAAAATCTAAAAAAGAAAAAATAATTTTTTGTTTTTTCTAGTAAATTTAGTTTTAATCCAAAAGCGGGTTGATGCGGGTCATGTTGGAGCCCCCAAATTTTTACTATGTTTATTTGACGTCATTACAGCTTGTTTCACTGCTCCCTTCAACTTATAATTTTTGAGAGGCTCGGATATTTATATCTATTTTTATTATTATTAATCATGGCTCAATCTATGTAATAAGGGGCATATTTGCCCTTGGGTTTTGTCCAGTGAAGAAAACGTCATTATTTCGGTCTTAATCCTGCAATGACTTAGTAGGCTCATATTTCAATGTGATTAGACTTATAATGAATCTGTTTGCAGCGTTTTATAAGGAATCGAAGTTAGATTCAAAATTGGTAAGCAAAATTTTGAAACCTCCAAGTTGAACTGTTGGGATAAAATCTCAATGTTTCATGATGAGCACCAAGGTTGAAAATTTCTATGTAAAAATCTGAAAAAAATATCACAGAGATTTTTTACGATTTTTTCAATCAATCTATTTTAAAAGTGAGTTTGGAACATCGGGTGGGGGGCGAAGGGGGTCCTCTATTTTAATAAAAATTACGAAAATACAAGTAATGATGTGACATATCGAATTTTACTAATTTGAGGACGTGGAGTTCGAATATCAGCTTAATTTTTTGATGCTACCCCTCTAAGCGCCCTTACCACCCCCTACCTCCAACCCCAATACGATCAAATTTCAAAAAAATGGAATTTCTCTCCAATGTTACTCCCCTACACCCAAATTCTTCCAAGTATTCGTAATTTTGGTGTCAGTTTGTTGCACAGAGAAGTCAAATCAAAGAGTTAAGGTTGATATTCGATCTCAGCGATGTTGAGCTAATGGGAATCGATATGCTACACGCTGTTTCAATTTGTTTTTCATAATTTTTATGTCTTTATGGCGACTACGAACACTCAGCGAATGGATCTAAAAAATAAGCGAATATTCGAACGCGGTGACCTTAAATTAGTAAGAATCCACTTTTCATTAAAAATTCCCTGGGAACACTTCATGAGATGCCACTATAGAAGAAACTCCAAAAAGATTTTCAGCAAATTCAAAATACTCAAGGTCATATTTGGGTATTCTTAACATGGAATGGCCCTTTCAAAAAAATAGCATCAACAAGTAAATCAGTCTGTTGGAAAGTATGATCTCATTTATTAAAATAAATTTATATCTACATATTTGGAGCTTTGTGAATTTTTCAGTCCAATTTCAAGACACGAGTATACTTGGAAACATTTATAAATAAATTATTCATCACTGTTATGTGCTTACTAGCAGCTGTAACGTTACAGCAGTACACATTTTCAGTAGTATTTTCATCCAGTGGAATTTGCCATTTTGTTAAATCGCAATTCTTATCTTCTTTGCATATTTTCTTTGTACCGTCGACATTATTCATTATTATTACAATACCTCCGTCAATTATTGGATGCGCAATGTAAAGTAGTTTCCACCAAAATAGAGGTATAGTAAGTGCCGCTTGTTGATCGTTTCCTAAATATATGGGATTTTCATTATCGTCTGTGAGCTTTCCCCATGTTCCGGTGTAAATTTCTACTTCTCCGATATTGTCGTACCACTAAAAAAAATCATTCGAGTATTGGAAAAACATGAGATATTTTTCTTGCTGGCATTTGCGAGTACCTACCTTCAACGATTTGGAGTGCACGTATGAATTAATGGCATTCCATAAGGCGACCTTTGATTTGTGTTGAGGAGCGTAATTGATCATGTGAAATGTCGTCTTCTTCCAATATTCTATGGCGAAATCTTCGGCTGGTACCAGCCTTTGTGGTTGGTAATCACTATCGAGGGAGTTAACACCTGGAATTTAAAAATACTTAATCAAAAATGGTATAATTTTTCAAATTGTTACGACCCTGCTGTTTTGAAGCGTTACCTTGGAGGTTATAGGCGTTGAAAGTTTTCTGCAGATTTTCGAGATTTTTCACTCCATAATTGGCTGTTGAGTATTTTTCTGAAAAATCTGTTAGTGATGTTTCTTTGTCCTGTTGTATAGAGTTGTGAAACATTTTAGGATATTTTAATCTGTGTTCGGTGAAGATGACTCGGTTAATGGAATGATTGTAGCAGATTTCGTAGGTAGGAAGGAATTGTACCTTTGCGATTGTATTATCATCCTGAATTGGTTCATGCGAAAAATAATATTAGAAAGTTTCAAAAACGTATTTTTTTTAGGCTAAAGTTCGACTGTTGAGAAATGGTGAATGTTTAACAGCTTTCAGAACTAAGTCTGCGGTTTGGTGGGATTATTATTTTGGAAAATCCCATCATACCACCAAAAATATAGATATCTTCAGGCATTCTCAAATTTTTTTCAGATTCCCAGACTGCAGCCTTGTCATATGCTATTGCTGGGTCCAAATTTATTAATTTTAGTAATGACATGTCCAGGGTGCCCAGCTTTCTTATCAAACACATGTCAGTGTCCGGCGAATAGTCAGAAAATTTTTAGCGAAATCGCTTTCCCATGCTCATACTATAGAAATGGTCAGGTATTCTTTACTGTTGCAGAAATTACCAGATGAAGTTTTTCTCATTTCACTGCTGCTAGGTCAGAATGTATTTAGCTGGG
>FIZR01032092.1:34678-54298 GCA_900060175.1 Ferrisia virgata | reverse complement strand
AAGTTATTTCTCGGAAGTGTATGATTTTTTATGTTTCTTAATTTGTTTGAGGAGGCAATTTGTTGCCAGAATAGTTGAAATGTGGATAGATTTTGAGCTTTGATGAACTGTTTTAAGTCGGTAAGAGGGATAGGGATATTTTGGATAAGTCCTCCGAATTTGAGATAGGATGCTGATATTTTACTGTGTAAATTTCGATGCAATTTTAGGGTTTCGACTTTTCAGCTTCGTTTTACCCCTTTACAGCATCAAAAAAGGTGTTTTTTGAGAGTTTTTTTGCAGTTTTTTGGATTACTTCGTGGTATAACATTTCACTAAATAGAGCTAAATGTTTGGAAATCGGAAAGTAGATTTGGTAAAGTTTATAGATATCTTTTTGGAATCGAAAATATTCGCTTCAAAATTAACATCTTTTTTACCTCTTCTTTAATATTATAAAAATACATAATATGTATAACAATTCTCGTATTTTCTAAGCCATATTGTCAATAAAAACTAGGCCATTACGGCCCATCATTCTGCGATGGATTAAAAGGAAAGGAATATCAATAAAATCCGTTTTAGGGTCCTAGAAGACCCATTAAGACTATGTTTCACCATTTCAAGTTTATATTTCTGTTTATTTATTTTTTCCCCTCGAAGATTAAAATCATTTACTCTTCTCAATATTGACAGAAATCGCTCTGTTTGAGGGTGGATTAGATATATATGAGTGGGGAGGATCTTAGGTCAAAATTCAGTTGTACCCAAATTTGGGGGAGGGGGTGCTGAGCTGCTAAAATAGCAAACATTGTTTCGTTTTTATACCGATCGATAGACGATACAAGTTTACATAAAATATCCAAAAATCAGCTTCTTAGGTCTATTGGGAGGGGAGGTGTGGGGTTTTTTTTCCAATTTTTGATTTTGAGAAAGGGTTGTTCCTCACTCATTTTCTCTCCAAATTTAGCTAGGAAGTTGAAATTTAGTATGTGCCCTTGGTAGGGACCATAGATGTGACTTTCGGAAGTTTCGACTTTTCAGCCCCAGAAGTAATCGGAGGAGGGGAGGTTCTCATGTTATGAGTTTGTTCCTCGCATATCTCCCCTCCAAATTGAGTTAGTGTTGGTCTTGTATAAGTCTTTTTGGGGTTTCAACTATGCACTTTAATATATCTACCTGCACCAGGGCCCTACCAAACAACGAGGGGGGGGGGTCGAATAGATTTATTTTTCCGATAAAATTTTAAATTTTCGTCGATTTTTTCACCTATATTTTGAAAAAAACGAAGAAATTGTGGTAGCCAGGAATGTTTACTTGGTCAGGTGGTTGAAAAGTCTTTTCCCATTTATAATTTGTGCACATGCCCGAGTGAATTGAGGGCAAAATTTTGAAAAAATAGAATTTTTAATTATTAAAAAGAACACATTTCGTGGTTTTATGGAGAAAAAGAAAGGTTTCAATATTCACGAGTTTTTCAAGTTCAGTGATGACACTTTCCTTCCAGAAAGGAAGTGATTATTTGGAATTTGTTCGTAAAGAGAGTGAGAAAAAACATAACCCGAGAGGAGCGAGGGCAAAAATTTTAGAAAATATGAAATGAAAGCTCGAAAATTTGTATTTTAACGAATCTTCCGGAATATTCCTTAAAATCTACTAAATACCGAATACCAAATTTTCAAATTATTCCGAATAGCTAGCTGCTTTTTCACCGTGGGGGTGGGGGGGGTGGACTCACCCTCTCGTCCATACCCTCCTTCGCTACGATCTTGACCTGTACCCCTAATACTTTTCAAGAAAAAACAATAATTTAATACCATAAAATTATGAATTTTCTAAGCCTTTGAAAAAGCCAAAATTATTCCATCTTGATAAAGTAAGCGTTTATGGAGTTGGACTCGGAACTCATCGATTTGGCTCGCGTTATTTTTCCATCGAAAATTCGAGTAAAAAAACAAAGAAAAGGTACTTATGAAAATATTTTTAAAAAGTAATAATTTTTCGAACGAAGTTTCTTCCCAGTTCTAATGTTGTAATCGCGTATTTCCAAAAATAAAAAACAATAAAGCACCGCGAAAAGTCATTTTGAGCGAATAGTTTTCCAACCTATTTTCTTTGCCTCGAAAAATATACCCAAGTACATGGTTTTTCTCCAGAGAAATGTTTGTTTTTCCAATTTGTAAAATTAATAACGAAAAGATTTTCAAACTCCATTAATATTTTTGTGCAATAAAAATTTATCTCTGTGTCGGTTTTATAATTTTTGTCCCATTTTACCGTTTTATTTTAGCCAATAAAACGTGCGATTAAAATGATTGTTCGAGTTGATAATTAGGTATACTTGCTAAGTATTTGTAAGTTTTTAATTTATCATCGATAACAAACCTGTCCCTCGTATTTGATGAACCTTATCAATAAAGCCCGTTAGATGACGTAAGTTGATCATCATCATCGATTAGAAACTTGTTTTAATCGTACGAATCTCCGGTATTTATGTGTTTTCGTACGTATACGTAGAGAGGTACCTTTACTCGTATCTTATCGGTTATATTTAAAAGGAAATATTAAAACACCGAATCATTTCGAAAATGTAGTTACGTTTCTTTTCTAAATGCGAGACTGTTGAGAAAGGTCGGAACACGGAATTAAAACCTTGAATAGGTATTCTGGAAAAAGCACGAACGACATTAGAAAATATTACATTCGTAATGAAATTAGAATATATAATTGGTGTAAAAATCCTTCCGTTGCGGATCCTTGCATCCTGTCTACCGTAAAAAAATAAACTGCTTCAAAGGTTCAACTCGTTGATAATTTACATAGTTTTGTACTCTCTAAGGAAATACCGCGTGAAATTAATATAATTTTTTTTTCTTTTGTTTCAGGTAAGAAAAGTTACATAGCCGACGAAAAGTTGTTCATATATTCTACTAAGCACGAGTATGTGTATAATATTATATTAGGAGAACGAAATTATGGTGAAATTCGTGAGTATTTTAACGGCTGTGTTAATTTAACATTGTTAATTTGTTCGCTTAAAAATAAGCCATCGGCTTAGAATATTTCTACTTTGAACAATATAAGTAGGTACTTGAGGTAATCATCAAGTACACGAATGCGTCATACTAGATGGTAAAATGAAAGCTCGTTATTTTTTTCACCGATGTGTATGTACAGCTTATTTTTTTTTTATGTGATAAAAGCGAGACTATTACGTATGTAGATTGCATAGACCTATTGAAGAAATGAGTAGGGTTGTTAAAGGTCTGCTTTAATGCAAGTTACCCATTTTTAACAATTTCAAAACATCAGGCATTAAATTTGAAAATTTTTTAAACATGAATTATCCCAAATTTTACGTTTTTCTAGATAAAATAAGATGTGTCCCTTTTGAGAGCCATTTTTCAAGCATTTTTTCCAGGAGAGGAAGTTTTGTTTGGCCTTCGATTTCGTTCATTTGTCATTATCTCATCAAAGATATTAAAATAATTTTTTGCTTGACTTGCTCTGTTAGGTTCTATTTTTTCGGAGGAGGGGTCTAGGGCGGACTGATACAGTGTCAGAGTTAGAGATTTTCTACTGTAAGCTACGATGAATTTTCCATCGTGCTGTACTGGTACAGTATGAATAGAAAGTTCTGATAGAAATGCTTCACATGATGTTGTATCTCTTATATAAGGTATCCAAAAATTATAAAATGTGTTTTCTTTCAATAAAATTAAGTATAAATGATAGGCTTCAATTTGGTTGTAGTGTGCTTTAAAACGTTTTTTTGGGGGGAATTTTTTTCTTCTTATTTTTTTTTTTTAGAAAGTATTGTAAACTAGTTTCAAGAAACAGCAAACTCAAATTAAAAAAAAAATAGTACGAAAAAATTGTGTACATATAAAATGTTCAGTTGTTCATTATCATTAACAGGCTCGAGCGTTTTGTTGAAATTGCTTAAAATAATGCGTACAATTAACAGATGATATAGAAAATTCATATGTCTGAAACATTTCATTTTTAAATTTTTAAACGTGAAAATTACGTAATTTTGCTTGTTTTTTTTTTTTGGGCTGCTGAGCCTAAGGAGTCCCCTTGGGTATGCTACTGTGTCATCGAATACTTCACCAATTTGAAAAAAAAGAACCTTGATCTGTTCTAATGAATTTAGCACTAGAAAGTTTTCTTCGATATGTTTTTAAAATATCCTATTCTCCAATCCTTCTCCTCTTCTTATTTAGTCTATAAAATTGAATTTTGGATTTTAGCAGAAGTTCTCATTTTTTTTCATTGCTACGTCCCGCTCAGTATGATCCGAAATGTTGAATTTCGCATATGGGCTTATGATTTTTCACGAAAATACTTTCTTCGGAGCTTCACCCTCTCTTTTTCTACTTTTGTACATTTTTTTGATTTTTATTACCTTGTCACACTTAGCACTGAAAAGTTGGAGTATGATGCCTCCAGGTTTAGGACATGGGTCGGGTGTTTTCAGGAAACCAACAAAAAAAAATCAAGCTAAAAATTAATATATTTTGCATATTAAATGCTGAATAAAAGGAGTCCAGTTTTTCCTACATTTTACAACGAAAATGAGGTTGAAAAGTTGAAACCTCAAATGGCACATTTAGGACCTATATTAAACCAACATACCAAATTTCAACTTCCTAACCCAATTGAGGGGGAGGGAGGGGAAGGAGAGAGAGATATACGAGGAATAAACTCAAAAAATAAGAAAAACAGACCAAAAAACAAATTTTGGGGATTTAGAAGGAGTGCAATGAGGCTGAAAAGTAAAAATCTTCAAAAGGCACATATAAGATGTATACTAAATCTACATACTAAATTTCAACATTCTAGCCCATTCGGGGGGAGGGTGATATGCGAGGAACAAACCGAGGTTCACCCATTTTAATCGTTGTACAACCCACAATTGAACATTTTTTCGTATAATTTTTTTTTTTAAATTCGAGTTTGCTGTTTCTCGAAATCAGTTTACAATACTTTCTAAAAAAAAAATAATGACATGAAAAAAATTCCAATTCTAGGTTTTAGAGCTTTAAAAATGAGTCTCACTTTATCCTTTCATTTTTAAAATTTTTAACAACTTTTTCAGAAATGAGGGGTTGCAATGAGGCTGAAAAGTTAAAACTCCTAAAAGACACATTTAGGATCCGTACTAAATGCCCATATCAAATTTCAACTTCGTAGCTCAATTTGGAAGGGAATTATACAAAGAGCAAACTCAAAACGTAAGAAAATCCGCCCATAAAATCACATTTCTAGACTGTGAGAGGGCACAATGAGCCTGAAAAGTCGAAACTCTCAAAATAAATATCTATGGTCTCTACTAAGTCTACACACCAAATTTCAACTTGATAGCTCAATTCGGGGGAGGGGAGGATAAGGGAGGAACAGCTTCCCCTCAAGGTCAAAAAAAGGAAAAACTTTCATATCTTCCTTGCAGGCTGATTTTTGGTTATGTTATACAACTTTGGATTGTCTATCTATTGCCTCTAAAAGAAACAATTTTTGCGATTTTAGCCCCTCAGCACCGTCTCCCTCAAAATTTAGGCACAGCTGAATTTTGACACGAGGTAAACCCCACTCCAGAATATCGAATCCACCACAAATCGAAGCTCATTTCCCAAATTTAATCGATTTTGGTCGGTATCGTGCTAAACAACTGATTTTTAGTTTCGGAGGAAAAAATATAATGAAAATGGATATCTGATTTGGCCAAAAATGGTCGTAATGGTGTTGTAGGACCCCAGAACGGATTTATGTTGATTTCCCCTACACCTCATTCACCTTAGATCGATAGACCGTAAAAATAGGCCCAAAGATTAGGTTTGTTTTTAAGTTTAAAATATTTGTAAACGATCCTGCTCGAAGGACTTGATTTTGGCTCCAAAATTCAACATGAGTTTTCGCCTTTTGGCTTTTTTTCGTTGCAATGTCTTTCCACTTTTGCTTAAAGTTCAAATATATAAGTTTTTGAACTTCGATTTGTCAATTTGTATTGGCTAAATATAAAGGTGATAAGTGTCTTGAGATTTGCACCAACCGGAACAGGTCTTATTTGCCCTGAGCTTTTCTCAAGCAATTGTATTTTTCGTAATTTCTGTTGAAATATTAAAATTAAATGAAGCTGTTTGCACAACCAATACATTATGACGTAATTTAAATGGCTCGTGAACGAAAAATTAGATATTTCAAAGCGATAAGTAAGAATTTTAGCGCATGTTTTTGCAAACATTACGAAAGCTCTTGCATCAATCAAAATTGTAATACGAATACAAAATTACCTATTAAGATTAATCCTTTGTGGATTACCTTACCATGTGAAAAGTAAAATACATATACTTAAAAGTAACCAAGTACATAGATTTATATCTTTGATGGTAGGAATAATATAAAAACCTCTTTTGAATTTATATAAGTCGCGCCGATCTGTCGTCAAGGTACCAACGACTCTGTTTGTCGTGCATGTGCTTAACGTGACTTCGTTAACAATTATTTAAGAAAAAAAGAAAGAAAGAAAGAAAAAGGTTGAAGAAATATTTTACCTATTTTTTTTTTTTTTTTTTGTATGTGTGTGATACAGTTTTCGTGTCATATTCCATTTTTTAAAAAGCAACCTCGACTACACGTTTTTTTTTTTTTTTTTTTTTTTTTTTTTTTTTTTCATTTCTTTACCGTCCCCTTCTGCACCTATAACGATACGGTAGGTATACTTTATTGATCAAACGGTAGCGTGTTCCTCGCAACCGACGTCAAAATGACCTTTAATAAATTATTTTCAATTTGTTGGTACGAGAGTTTCCATGGTTATAAGACCGACAACAATTCAAATTCAAAAGGTTATAAAACGCAAAGCGAACTATTAGGTTGGGAGAAAATTTCAACTTTCCTTAATTTTAAATGCCTTTAAATTGATTAATGCCGCCCAACGACCATGTAAAAAGTGGAACAATAAAGGCGAGTAAGTGTAAACAAATGATTCGGCAAATAGTGCTCGACTAGCGAACGACGACGACGACGACGACGATGCGATGGTGTTTGCTTATCGATGATAAAAACATGGCGACACTCTTTAACTGATATGGTAGTTGAGGCGGTCGCCTTTCAGGTACCTATGCAAGAAGAATAAGAAGAATTTTACGGTGTAATTCGATAAAATTTTACAGCCGATGTAGGTGACTTAGTTTTATAAAACGATAGGTACGTACACCTTTATTGGTCGTCAACGTTGTCCAACTTGTAAGTATACATTGAGATGGAGATATACGTACTTGATACCTATACACGTAATAGGGTAGTAATCAATTGACGGTTTTTATAATTCGAATGAAAAGTAGGGATGGCGATATTTGGCATCAAAAATATCGAAAGGGAAGAATATCGATATCCGATAATTGGAAAACGTTGCTTCAGGTGTAGGATATCAAATTTTATTATTCCACAGAACCTAATTGAGAAATAACAAATGCAGTTTAATTTTTAGAATAATTTAGGTTGTAGTAGTTTTGGTTAAAAAGTTAAAAATTTTTAAAAACAACCTCAGATTTTCAGAAAAAAAATTCAGATTCAAGTAGTTATACATTTTCGAGTTGCAAAAAATTGAAAAAAAAATTTAATTTAAAATGTCATTTTTACAATTCAAAATGGAATAAAAAATGATTTAAAATGCCATTATACAACTAAAATACGTGACATATTACAATCATGAGAATTGAAAAAAAGGCATTGCGAAGCGATGCTTTTTTCCGAATCAAGATTGCGGGTAGGAAGGGTTCAATAGTGCTAAAAAGTTGGAACCCCCAAAAAGGCATATCTGGGGTCTCTACTGTATCTAGATACCTAATTTCAAGCTCCTAGCTCAATTTGGACGGGAGTTATGCGAGGAACTCAAAAAATAAAAAAACTCGACCAAAAAAAACACTTTTTTGGGCTTTGAGACGGTGAAATGGGCCTTAGAAGTCGACCCCCCCCCCCTTCAAAAGGCACATCTAGGACCTCTCACTAAATGTACTATTTTGAGGTGAGTTGTGTGATAAACAAACTCAAAAAATAAGAAAAATGAGAAAAACCAACCAAAGAACCACTTTTTTGGGGCTGTTAGGGGATGAAATGGGACTGAAAAGTTGGAATCCCCAAAAAGCACGTCTAGGACTTCAACGGAATGTACACACCAAATTTCAACTTCCTAGCTCAATTTGGTGGAGAGAAAAGGAAGGAACAGCCCTTTTTAAGGCTCAAAAAGGGGGAAAACTTCTATATCTCCCCTCCTAACTGACCTAGGAGGCTGATTTTTAGATATGTATTACAACTTTTGATTCTTTATCGATTGGCTTGAAAAGAGGCAATTTTTGCGTTTTTGACCCTTCAGCATACCCTTCCCCAAATTGAGGCATAACTTAATTTTGATCCAAATTTATCCCCACTCATATATATATATATTGAATAGGTCGTCAAACTGAGCTGATTGACCAAATTTGAGTAATTTTGATCGGTATCGAGCAGAGTAAATGATTTTAATGTTCGGGGAAAAAATAAAAAAATAATGGAAATAAAAATAAATATCCGACATGCATAAAAATCGTCTTAATGGTCTTATAGGACCCCAAAACGGATTTCGTTGATATCCCCCCTCCCCTCCTCATACGCTGTTGGTCTATAGACTGTACTAGCCTGGTTTTCATTGACAATATAACATAGAAAATCAGGCTAAAAAACGTGAAAAATAATTGAACTTCGATATTCAGTAAAAAATATCGATACCTAGGAATATCGAAAGGAAAAATTTGATACGATATTTGCTCGATATTTTGGAAAAATATCGATATTCCGATATATCGTATGGGTATCGCCATCTCTAATGACAAGAAAAACAAAGCTGAGTTGTAGTAAAAATGTACAGAGCGATTAAAAGGGTCGCACGAGTTATGGCTAATGAATTTCACAGTCCTCATAAACCGAGCTTGCTTTAATGGTAATTGTGTTTCTTCGATATTTGCGCATTGAGGGTGGCGAGCATTGAAATAATATACTTATTAAACCTTTATGCTCATCTGATTACAACTTCGAATTCCTTTGTGGTTCGAATTTCCTTTGTGATTTCAAGTTAGCTTGCATAGATACTTGAAAATGTCATCGTATGCGAAGGGAGACACCTCTGCCCTGTATAGATATTATGGGTAGTTGGGTACTTCTTTTTGACCGGATTTTTTTTGTGTGTGTGTGTGTGTGAAGTTTGCTGGTTGGCGTTGAAAAAATATTTCACTATTCGGATGTGGTTTGTATGCGTGACAAAATGATGACGTGTTGGCCAAATCGACGAAATCCGATTAACCGTCAACGATTTTTAGCTTTACTAAACACCCTTGAAGGATTAACGAAAATTCAATACGTCTATTGTAGTATGTTGCTAAGTACATCGTGTTTTTGTTGAATACCATGCTAATGGAGCATTTAAAATTTTAATATGCTCGTGCAGTCGTTTATCGTGTTTGGATTTTCTAATCATGACTATACTTATTATGTACACATATGTATTATAGGTGCTAGCAGTGTGCGTACATATGAATTTGATGCAAAAAATCGCCAACTACTGAGCTTAAGGAGTTTTAATTTTCAAATATTTTTTTTTTTTATCTGTTTTACGTTCGAAACTGCGGAGAAAAAAAAATGATATTTCATTTAGTGTTGAATATTTTGAAGAGAAACATTTTGTGAAATGTTTGACTCGTGTTTGTTAACGTTATCACATTCATGAAGGTCACAAGTCAACAAAAATCATCTAGTTTGTGATATTTTTAGCATTTCAGAATTACATGATAAAAATTTCAGCCAAAAAATTGTAAAATATAATTCCATTTTTTTTTAATTGATTTTTTGTGTGGTACAAATTAGCAAAATGCCAAGTTGTGAAAAATGAAACTTCGAGCTTGGTTTGATGACGTATTAGAGAGAAAAGTGGATGTAGCAGGACGAAGGATGGATGCAATAAAAATTTCAAAAAGGAAAAAGACGGTTACATATTTGCTACGATGACCTCAATTTATTTTTTCAAAACTATATACCTACCTACCTGCTCACAAGTTTGTTGACTTGGGAGGAATATCAAAAAAATCCGTTTTGGGGTCCCAGAAGACCATTCCGACCATTTTTGGCCAAGTTAGATATCTATTTTTATCTTGACACCTCCCCCCCAAACTAAAAATCATTTGCTCAACTTGGTACCGACTAAAATCTATGAAATTTTGGAAATAGGCGTAGAATGACTATTGATTTAATATTCTAAAGTGGGGTTAATCTCGGGTTAAAATTCAGTTATGCCCAAATTCAGGAGAAGGGGTGCTGAAGGATTAGAATAAAAAAAAATTGTTCTCTTTTGAGCCCATTGATGGACTATCCATAGTTGCATAACGTATCCAAAAATCAGCTTCCTGGGTTAATTAGGATGGGAAATATGAGGAGGGTTTCCCACTATTTGACCTTGGAAAAGGGCTGTTGATCCTTTATCTCCCCTCCAAACTGAGCTAGAAAGTTGAAATTTAGTATGTAGACTTCGTTATGGCCATAGATATGCCTTTTTCAGAGTTTCACTCTTCAGTCTCATTGCATCCCGCACAGCCCCGAAAATGTAGTTTTTTGGTTTGTTTTTATCTTTTGAATTTGTTCCTCGCATAACTCTCCTCCAAATTGAGCTAAAAAGTTGAAATTTGGTATGTACATTTAGTATAGGTCTTTATGTATCTGGGAGGGGGGGGGGTCATCTGAGATCAATGTTCCATATCCATTTCAGAAAAGTTTTTTTTTTTTCAAAAAAAATTTTCTATGTGGTTTTTTAGAAAATCGTAAAAAAATGCAAAAGGTTACATTTAAAAAATCCTCTAAAAAAAAGCAATGAAGAAAACCTACCGCTAATAATCATTTTTGATTCAAATATGTAAAATAATTTCATTTTTAAAAATCATTTGAAAAAGTCTTTTTGTCAATTTTTTGAAAATTTTTGTAATTTGAAACTGTTTTTCAAGTTGAGAAAATTGTATTGAAAAGCTGAAATTTTTATATCACATTGAGATCGTTTTGCAACTGTTGTGATCCTTCTGTTAGCAGATTTTCAAATTAAAAAAAAAACAAATGTGGCTCACTCTAATATTTACCAAGACGTTTCCATTTTCGTTTTTTTTTTTTTTTTTTTTTTTTTTTTTTTTTTTTTTTTTTTTTTTTTCGAATTTCGGAAGGGACAGTGGAAAAAGTAGCGAAATTATGTCAAATAGACGTGGTAAAAATTTGTGATCTATAAATTGACTCTACCCTCGCCTTAAATTGATTAAAAATTTTACGATTTGCATAAGAAATGGAAAACAATTTTTTTTTGAATTTGTCAGTATCAGTTTCTGCATTGTTTTTGTTTTTTTGCTTTTCAGAAGGTACACAATCATGCTTAAAAATAGGAAGTAAAAATACGAAATTTCATTTCAGATGGCATAATAAAATTAGAAATATTTTTTTTTCGCTTTTTCGCGTGAAAAAAATTCAAAGTACATACACAATATTTTCCATTTGTACCGAGTGTTCCGTATTGACCTCCTTTCCCTTAAACTAGCGGAAATTCAACTCATGAGACTTACGTGTATAATGGTTAGTATACTCAAAAATCGAAGGGGCTCTGATATGGTATTTTCAAAATTTCATTTTCACCTAAACCTGCCATTCACTTGGAAAGGAATACGAGTAAGCGACTGTGGTAAAAAAAAAATCAAGAATGGGGATGAAGTAGTTTACAAACTGTGACGATATTAGTAAAAAAAAAATTGGTCAAAAGTTTTCAATTTTTTCACTTTTTCGTGGATAATTTCTGAAGTAGCTGTTATAAGCTGCACATTAAAAATCTCTTAAACGACTGCCAAGGTACCATCCCTCCCTTTACTCCATGGTCTGAATATAAACCTGAGGGTTGCTTTCCAATGGAAGTAAAATGTGAAATTTTGAAATTTATCAATTTTTTCCCTAAATGTTCATCACTTTTCATTTTATAACATCTCATAAATTTGTTTATTACTTTGAGAATCAACCTTGAGGGGTTCTCTTTTTGTGCTCACCTTGTATTTCGGGTGAATACCAACTGGAAAAATTTTTACCTACCTTGACCTACCATGTATTGGTCATAAATTAGAAAATAAATTTCGTTCGCAATTTAACGATTATCATATGTAAAAATTATCAATATTTTTGCCAGGTTTTTCATAACATATGAATAAAGTGCATATTCAAAGGTGTGCTTTTCATCAAAAGTTTATCTTTTCTTTTTAGTCTCTCTTCTCCCTCTTCTCCATGCCATAAATCGAATCACGAATAGCCCTACGAACTGCTACCAAAAACAAGGAAAAATCACGAATTTTCCTTCATTTCACTCGTCTTTACCCCTCAGCAAGTATACGAAGTACAACTTCGAAGATAACAGCGTGAATTCAGCTACTATTATTAAATGAATTAGATTCACGAAATCGGATCGTACCGGCATCGGCAGACGATTTAGTATGTTAAATAGATAAATGACTCACACGAAGTGGTATTCGTTTGTCCTTGAAAAAAAAAAATGAAAATCTCGAGTCTGAAAAACACGTGTATAATATGTATGAGTAATTTTATTTAGTAGCTTGGAAATTAATTATTATTTAATATGAATAAATGATTCGTTGGTAGTAGGTATAATACGAGGGTTTGTGTGTGTGTGTGTGTAGCGTGTGCTGTGTATATTTATATACGTCAAGAATTCCGGCATTGTATGTATTTAAATAAATACGATAATTAGATTAGAGTAAAAGTAAACTGAAATCGACGTGGTAAGGGTCTTCACCCTTTAATGGTATTATATTTTATTAAGTCGCGTATAGTACACAGACACATACACACACACACACGCAGACACATGTACATATATAGCTACGATGTACGAAAACTTGAGCGATATATGTTACGATTTGAGTACTGTGCGAGCAACGCTGCTGGTGGCGCTTTAACTCTGAAAAGTGGCATTTTTTTCTTCACGCTAACCCAAGTACTGCTGCATAGAATTTGCAAAAAGTTACTGTGCACGGTGACGACGATATTACCGCCGCAAAAAAGACGCGTATTCAAATTCTTTTTTTTTTTTTTTTACTATTATTATTAGTATGTTTATAAAGCGTTTCAACTATACCACGCACGAGAGGAGTACATAGGCAACCCTCTGGTACGCTATTATGAGCCACCTATATGCAGTATACAGTTTATAGCGAGATTGTACACATCAAATAGAGTCACCCCTTTTTGAAAAAAATATACTCATTCTCTCGATGTTTTACACCAGGAACATCTTCGACCACCCGTAAATTCAAGTTGAATAATGTTGTATCAACAACGCGGGGGTTACGAACAATACCAGCAGCCGAGTGGTATATATTTTTTAATTTACCGTGGCCCATTTTTCTTTTGTCTCAAGTGGCAACTGTTTTTTTTTTTCTTCTCTTCTTCGGCTGTGATTTAATTGATGCGCAGATTTAAAGGGAAAAAGAAACCTTTCGGGCAATGATCATATAAGGCGTAAATGTGTGCGGTAATTATATTAGAGATATATATTCTGAACCTGGATAGAATTAACTCATCCGAGAAACCAGTTCGTTTGTACGTATAGCTTAGCTATATCCGTCGTCATCGTATTACTATATCGAAATATCGATTTGGAGACAATAACGAATTTAAATTCCATTCGGTACCTATCGTGAAAGCAAACAAAACTCGACGACTAGTATATGAAATTATAACCTCGTCACGTTGAAAATAAGATCGAATTTCTACGAGGTTTCGAATGTGGGACTATTCCCAGGTGTTAATTAGTTGCGGAGGTGTTTACGAGTATATATGCTATATACAAAACGGTATATATTATGTCATAATATCTAATACCTCGCATTAGTAAATATTAAATATATTAAATTTTCTCGCAAGTTTCAAGCTTCGCTTCGCTGAAGGTTGCTGATTTTTTTTTCTCTCTTCTATTTCTTCTCAACGTATTCGCGTTCTCGGTCGCGTGCAAATTTACCTACGTTACGTTAATATTGCTGCCTATAGATGGCTTGGAAAGGCGCATCAACGTGCGGTATACGAGAACAATAATATTACACGTTAGCAGCAGCGTGTCGAAAGATGGTAGCGCGCTGTAGTGTGCGATGAAATTTGAGCCATGTACGCCAAATAGCTTGGAAACCACTCAAACGTCATTTATTATTAAGAGAAAATATCAAGAAAATGGAGGGTTTAAGAGTAACGAGAATTTATAAGCATAAAACAATCAAAAATGTAAAGAAAACCGTTACCGAAGGGTGATATTTTCAATTTATTTTGATGAGTTTATGTCGTATACGAAGAATATATAATCGTGTGTTCGATTACTTTCCAGTTATATATGTATGTTGTACAGTATACTTACGCCTTACTGTCTTGATATTTTGGTGTCTTTGGTATCGAATTTTTTTCCTCTCGTAATTGGCTATAATGAATAATTTATAGATATATTTATTTTCTTTATTTTTTGATATTTCTGGCTTAGGTTTTTTTCTTCTTTTTTTCATTTTTTCTTTAGTCGTTACTGCGAGTGCGAAGGTTGAAAAATACGTCAATGTTGACCATTTAATGATGAGCTTTTTGATGAATAATTGAAACAAATGTGTTCGATTTCTTTTCCTAAGTTTGTGGTAATTCTGCGTTCTTACAATTTTGATATGAATTGAATAAGTTCAAATTTTAAAACTGAAAACCATCGGCGAACAATGACAGGAGTAAAACTTACAGGAAAAGAAGCTGCTCAGGTATGCTTCCAATTCAATTTTGGAAGAGAAAAAAAGAGAAGAGAACCACGTGGATATTTTTGTCAATATTAGGTCTCTCATAACTCCTACAATTTTGATGTTAGACAAAAAATCATTCACTTGTTTGTGCTTTACAAGATATCTTTATTTTTTAAAACAATGCAAAAATTGAAAAACTTGCATTACTTAAAAATTTTGTAAATATACGAGGTGTTTCGTCTCAATAGTGCCCCCTTCATACCACAAGTAGAGCAACACAAGTTGGACTCATGTAGCATGGGTTGCCTGTCCAAAACATTGCAGGGGGTGTGCTACAGGTTTTTGAATTTTTCAACTTTAAGAAATTTGGAGCAATTTTTAAAAAATTCCAATTTATAAATCAAAAATGGTAGAAATTTCCAGTTTACGTCAAAATGGAACAAATACAACGTAGTATTTCTGGTAAAAATAATTAGGCGCATAAATGGTATGATTCTTGAAATATGACGAATTTTATGTAAAAAAAAAGATTGAAAAATTTGAAAATTTTCTAAATTTTTGCTCATAACTTTTTAAAAAGCTCTTTTAAGTATCCAATTAAAAAAATTTTCATGAAGTAACAAGGTACCCTCCACCACTCAGTATGATTAAATTTTTCGCAACTTGTTTAGATATGTAGGAAAAAAATTGTTTCGTTAAAATTTTTTCCCTTTTTTCAAACAAAAAATTTTGATGAAAAGTAAATTTCGGCACAAAACGTTCTTTTATTAAAACAGTTGCTCGATTTTGATATATTTTCTCTAAATCAATTTAATATTTCAATAAGAAGAGCTTTTTGTTGAAATTTCTATTTCCATGGAAAAATTTTTTTTAAAAAACGGGAAAAAAATTGTAACAAAACAACTTTTTTTCAACATATTTAAACAATGTGGAGAACATTTAATTATGCCAAGTGGTGGAGGGTGTCTTGTTACTTCAAGAAAAATTTTTAATTGCTTACTTAAAAAAGCTTTTTAAAAAGTTAAGAACAAAAATTTAGAAAATTTTCAAATTTTTCAATCGTCTTTTTACATTATATTCGTTACATTTTAACAAACTACACAATCCATGACCCTAATTTTTTTACCAGAAATACTGCATTGTATTTGCCGCATTTTGGAATAAACTGAACATTTCTGCCATTTTTAGTTCTTAAATTGGAATTTTTTAAAAACTGCTCCAAATTTCTCGAAGTTGAAAAATTCAAAGACCTGTAGCACACCCCCTGCAATGTTTTGGATAGGTAACCCATGCTACATGAGTTCAACTTGTGTTGCTCTACTTGCGGTATGAAGGGGGTCCTATTGAAACGAAACACCCTGTATGTGACTTGAAGGGCCTGAAACGTGTACAGGAGGCCAACACTACCAAAAATTTGAAAAAAATATGGCAAGCGTGAAATATTCCTAATAACTTTAGAATATTTTTTCGAGTTTCCAGCTCTAAAATGAGGGCCTACAAGCCCGTTGAAAGTTTTCAAAGCTCATTTCAAAATCATACTGAAGGTCTGAAAAATCTAAAAAAAATCTGCAACACTCCACCTCGGTATTAATCAAAAATTCGCAGAGAGTAAAAAATTGATATGAAAATCTTCCCAAAAACGTATTATTCACTTCCCTCCTCCCCCACTCCCCAGTCAACTTTTATTTGTACTTGAATAATTTTTAAAAAAATTTGAATTTTGAGGCCCAAGGGCGAATTATTCTCCTTATTTGATATAGCTTTTCATTTTTCCGAAAAAAAAAAAACAAAAAAAAAGTGAAAAACGTGAGAAAATGTATAGAGGAGCCACAACTGAATAAAAAAATATTTTTGAACCCCATTCTAAGTAATTAATTCTCTTTAGAGACATTTTTTAGAATTTTTTTAAGATTAGGTATTTACAAATTGGAAAACATTGCTGAAGTGCATTGGGAAACTTTTGAGTCCGAGTTCAGACGTATTCAAACTCTCATAACGTTCAGTGTACTTCATTTTGCAACATTTTTCTCCCTCTCCCCCCTCTCCGGGCTACATATATTCGAAAACAAAATTGAAACTGAAAATTCTTATTGAGCAGTTGAAATTGACTTTTTTGAAGTTCTATAATTGGAAATAAGAAGGTCACCATCAGTATTTCCATCTGCTCCCTTTGTTTGTTTTCCAAGTATTGTGTTACTTTACTATTGAATATAGGCCTTTATAAAAAAAATTTACGAGTGGTATATCTGAACTATTTATCATATCTTTTAATAATTCTACAAAAAACTGTATTATAAAGTCTATTTTCTAAAGCTTTTATGTGCTTGATGTAAATTTCACACATCTAAAATTTTTTTTTTTTCGTATTTTCGTCTTCAATCAGTAATTTTTATGAAATCTAAAATTTGGCAGATTAAAGTTCGTACAATGAAGCTAAAAAATTACCTATATTTTAGCGTAAAGTGAAGCGAAAAAAATATTATTTCGAAACATCAAAAAAAAAACCCTAATTTCAGGCTATTCATCTCTTCATTAAGCGTAATTTTCTTCGGCTTGAATATTTAAAAAAAAAAAAAAAAAAAAATTCTCAATCATCACGATGTTATACCTACTTATTTAAATATTTCGTCGCTTTTAGGTAGGTAGGTAGCTAGGTAGCTAGGTACATTTGCTTCATCATCCGGTTAAAAGTTTTCCTTTTTTCATATCTTAATGGATTTAATTTCGTTAGATGAAACTAACCCAGCTTTACTCGTCTGGTACCTGTACATTAGTTATGCTAAAAATGAAAAATTTTCAAAATTTATGAAATTTCAGCTCCACCCTTTTTTTAGGCTGAGAAATAAAAAAAAAAAAGAATAAAGACAAAATAATCGTAAATTCTGCTCCGCGCATTAAAACCTCTCTCCTACAAAATGGAAAAAATTCGCTGCGAAAAAAAAAAAATAAATAAAGGATCTTTTTCAACTGTAACGTAATAAATTTCCGTTTTAAACCGTACGTAAGTATTTATTTTTCAAGAGCCACGATGCGATGGGATGGCAAAATACGCAATTTTCTTCGTGTTCGATAAATTGCGAAAGAACATACTGCAGAGACGGTTTTTGGTTTCGAGACAAGCCTGGCCAACGATTTACCAAGAGCAGCGCATGCATGTTACTAAAATGCTTGATGTTTTTGTAAAAGTCGTAAGTATACAAAAAGCGTGATAACGTGAGTTGCGAGAAAGAAAAACAGTGTTGCCGTTTATTTTTGCAAAATACCGCGTACGTAGCTACGTGTTTCAAAAACAAAGAAGAATTTCTACAGCTAAACGTAGATAAATTTACACTCGATATACTTTTTTGCGATGGTAAAAAAAAATTTTTTACACGATCAAATTGATACGCGAGGTATTTAAAATATTGATAAATTGAAATTTCATTTACTACAAACCGAGATTATCTTGAAATCTTTGATAATTTATTATCGATAGTATCTGTCTATCGATGATATAACGGACGATTTTTTTTTTTTTTTCACCACATTTATTACAGTTATAAATTTAGCTTTTAATTTTCTCAAACGAATAAAAGTTGATAAATTTTAATACGACGAGTTATTTGGGGAATTGGCGGAGCCTTCGGTGTGTTATAAATTTAACCTATAGACTATACGACGACGATCGTGACGTGAAATGAAAATCTATTCTAGCCCAAAAATGATAAAACGAAAGGCTGAAAAATTTCCTACACAACGACAAGCAATTTAAAAAACACGTAAATTAGCCCCTGTTTGAAGATATTCGATATGTTTGGTAATAGGTAAAAAGATATAATACGAATTGTGATGCGAAACGTGCGGCTGCTGTAACATTAAACCGACATATTATCTTGTTACGATAAAGCAGAAGGAGAAGAAATTCGAATTGATAAATTACTTTTAACATGGTAAGCAACCCTAACCCTCTGTATGGGTTCAGATCAGTTCAGAGGGGGGTTCGGTCAAAAATTACCTACTCCATTTAGTATATAAGTAGGCACCTACCTACTTATACTGTATCAATACAATATAAGAAGTAGAAGAAACGAATGGTAAGATGAAGTGAGGGGGAGGGGGAATTCAACTACATTTAATTTTCTAAAAACCACACGAAAATGGATCAAATTAAAGTATTTTAGGTGTTCGTACGATCACCAAATAAATATAATTACGATTGCAAAACGATGACCCCACCCCCATCCCCTTCGACGACTTACGACTAAAATACGTACATATATTTGAAGAAAAAAAAAATAAGAGTAATACGATGATGATAATAATAAAGATACGAGTACCGAAGAGGAAATATGTACATATACATGATATATATGTAGGCAGGTAGGTAGGTAGGTAGAGGTGTACGTAAGGTACGTACGTGTATTACGATAGCAGAAGAACCAAGGTGACTAAGTTTTTACCTTTATTGATATTAGATTGATTGACCAGATAACGTACACACAGGACTCTGCGAGGAGTTACTGTTTTTACCCGATGAATAATGTAATGAAAGTCGCTCGCCGGCTGTCAGTGTTGCCGTGTGCTGGTGTGTACTTTTAATACAGGTTATGGATATTATTAGAGGGGTAGTGGCGTAAGAGACGAGGTCCCTAGGTGGGCTCCGTATCGATCGGTTCCAGAAACTTTCCTGCAGGTCACAGGCGCCTAACCGTCGTACAACTCTAACTCCGCACTCGTATCTTACCCTTGTATTTGGAAAATTTACCGTGCCGTATACTGCACGTAACGTTAACGTATATATACGGTTAACGTTACGTGCAGTATACGGCACGGTAAA
>FIZR01032092.1:0-34654 GCA_900060175.1 Ferrisia virgata | reverse complement strand
TATATTTTTTTTTTTTTTTTTTGGCCCGCACGTGATTCTCACGCGCAACCAAACATGCACAGATACGCTATATTATACGTATAAAATTTTGTCGGAAAATGTTAATTCACCTTATGCATAGGTAGAGAGAGAGAGACGTGTACATCGGGCACAGTTAAAATATAAACGAATATAGCAGATATAGGTACATAGTATGCTAACTGCCTAGACGTATGTATAGTTTGGTATACAGAGATACAGTAAATTTAGCCAAAAATAACCTTACATTTTATACGCATATATATATGTATACGTATACCATCTGCCTGTCTACAAAGTTCAGCCTTTTTGTCGCGAAATTACCACTTAAATATTTTAAAAGCATGGTATACCCTATCGTTTCGCGAATACCTATTACCAGTATTTTAACGCTATATTTATATTCCGTTGTATCTTATTCATGTTGGTACATGTAGCTAGCTAGGTACCTATACCTACTTGTGAATACTCAAAGCGGAGTAAAAAAAAAATGATGAAAAATTTTTTTTCACCTTTATACTTGGCTAGTGTTTTTTTTTTCTCTCCAACGTTGAAATTCAACCTGCTAATTATCGAGTTAGATATCATTTTTTTTTCTCTCTTTAATTATAATTTACGAGATTATGCATTAAAGAGATGACGGATTGAAGGGTCTATACCCTCGTTATAGTGTGCTTAAAAATTATCTGAGGCGATTTTTTCCTTTATAAAAGCATCTTAAAAATGTAGCTAGGGTAGTGTAGGTACCTTACCTACTTTCAAAGTTCAGTTTATTTATTATTATTATTTTTTTTTTTTGAAAAGTTCACCTGAAGTGCAGGTCATAGCTGGGGTAGTTTGGACTTTTTACTACGTGCTGAGAAATGTATTTTTTTTAGTCACCTTTTTCTCCTTGTTGACTTACTACAGATGCGAGTAATTTATGTGGTTTTTAGTCTGGGCTTCTATGGCATTCTGTCAGAATAAGACCAGTGGAGTGGAGGAGTCAGTATGTACAAAATTAGTTTTGATGCCCTATAGAAAACGATTATTAAGACCATTTTCGCGCATGTTAGATATTTATTTGTGTTTTTTAATGAAGTACTATCGCCCCTCGCCCCCCCCCCAGAATAAAATCATCTAAATCGGCAGTATACCGACCAAAATTGCTCAAATTCAGCGAATAGGCTGAGATATGTCTAAATTTGGGAGAAAGGATGTTGAGGGGCAGGCCTGTGCGCAGGATCGGTCCAAGGGGAGAGTTCGAAAGCTGAATTCCAATTTCCAGTGCTCATCGTAGATTTCAAAAATTGATATTGTGCCTAAAAGAATTGGAAAAAATTGCATTTTTAAATCATCAAAAACTGCACTTTCAGAAATACTCAAGCAATTTATGTAATTTTTTGCATTTGATGGCTCAAGTTTCCAAGAAAATTCACATTTTTTTTATCCAAGAAAGGAGTTTTATCCTCTAAAAACCGCCCCCATCCTTGACCAAAATTGCCCATCAAATTGTTTGATTTTTCATCCGATCGATAGGGGAACATAATGCTGTTTAACATATCGAAAAATCAAAATTATGGTAGTATGAACTTTTTTTAATGATCAAAAGAATGCATTTTCAGGCATAGGCGTACTCAAAGTTTTTCTAACGGAGGGGCTGAATTTATTTCCTCAGCTCGATACCGACCGAAATCGATCAAATTTGGGAAACAGGCTTAGATTGGGTTTTGCATAATTCACACAAAATTAAGCATAGATATACAGCAATTTTAAAGTTCAAGTGGGTGAGGGGAGGACTTCTGATTTTTTGATCAATTCTCCAAAATACATTTTCACTGAGACTTTTCAAAAATTTGGATGAAAATTTAGTTTTAATGAAGTCAAGGAAAGGAAATTTTTTCGGACATTTTTTTTGCATTTTTTGCGTTTTTTTTTTCAAAATATAAAAAACAAAAAAATATTTTATTAAAAAATAGTTTGGAAAGTACAAAACTATTATTATTTCTAGAGAAGAGGGTGGGCCGTGTTGAATATTGTTAATTATCGCACTTCAATTGAACATTTTCAAAAAGATTGATTTTTTTCAATACTTTTGATGAAATATCATTCCTTTTGATCTAAAATTAGTATAAATTTTCAGCGTTCATTTTTGAAAATAATATCTTAAATATTGAATAAATATTGAATATGAGGTGAAGTATTATTTGCAGATCAATTTTGAAATTATACACGCCCAATATAATAAAAATTTAATTTAAAAAACCAATTTTGGATCGAATCCTTTTCATGAGTAAGTAAATGGGAGAATGGATAAGAACAAACAATTCCTATGTAAAGCGCAGAATTAGTTATAGGGGAGGGTTTGATAGTTGAATTGCAATTTTCAGTGCTTACAAATCTCAAAGAGCAAAAATTTTGGAAAAAATTGCACGTTTCAGTAATTTATGCATTTTTTGGACTTGATAGCCCAATTTTCTCAGAAAAGTTCGTAGGAGGGGTTTCAATCCTAACCACACTGTTCCTCCCTTCCTTCTTTCGCACGGGCCTGGGCATTATAGTGCGAAAAATGATGTCTCAAATTCACTATAATTACTTGATTGGAACATATCGAAATATACGACGAATGGAATGATAAAGGATGGATCTTTCCTTTGTTGGCATATTTAAAAAAAAAATCATCACTTTTGGTACTTTTTAGGAAAGTATGGTCCATAATGCAGTCAGTTTTGGAAAATGTTCGACAAAGCAAAAATTCCAGAACCATTCCATCATAATATCAAAAACGCATTCTTTCCCTTGGCTTTTTGAATTTGGTAAATAAATCATAATTTGAACTGGTTTCGAAGTGAAGAAAAAAGAGTGATCCATAATTGGTTCTTTTGAATATTTTTTAATGAAAAAAAAAGAAAAAATTACAAAAGTACTGAAATTTACGTGAAATTTATTCAAGATTACATGGCCATATCTTAGGCGACAAGGGAAGAGAGAATGGAGGGGCGGAAGCTCCCTCAAATATTCAGCCAGCTTCAGCAAATACTTTTCCATAAAATGATGCTTGATAATTGGCACGAGTAAGAACTGTAAACTGTCATTTTTGAAGATCAGAAAGACCCTAGAGCGATTATTTTTTGACCATTCATTCCTGGTATTTTGTAAAATCTTTGACGTCTACCAGCCCATACTGGGGAGGGAGGATGTTCGGACTATGGATTTCAAAAAATTGTATAAATGACTTAAATATCTCCAAAGATGCAGTTTTTGAAGATTGAAAACGGGGCATTTCAACTTGTGACCAACTCATTGCATTTTAAATATGTTTAGGCATCGAAAATTTGAATCCAGCTCCAAGTTACTCTATTGAAATACGGACACAATACTAAAACCCCTCCCTTGGAACAATCCTGCGCAGGGGGCCGGACTCTCGATCCACTGCAGGCGTACTTTCTTCCAATTTTGAGAATAAATACGATAAATTCCCACTTTCTTACTCCTCGTATGAGCAGATGGGTATAAAAATCGGCGAAAAACAACACAGCATAGGTATTTCTTTTGAAGAAAGAGGTGGACTTGAGGCTGCCCCCCACTACCCTTCCGAACTATTTTCGGCTACTGTTTTTCGTCAACTATTTCCAAATTTTCATTTCAGTTGATAAGTGTTGGAAATGAAATTTTGTAGGCTAATTTGAAAATAAATTCGAACTCTGGTCTCGGCCATCGTATACCTATATAAATAATTAAAATATTCAACATTAGCTCGTTGATTGTGGCGAATAGTTTAAAAATTCACGTCACTTAATTAACGTTAGCCTCATGGGCGCTTACGAATAATAATGCAGAAAACAACGAAAAAAAACACATACACACACACACATACAGCTCGTGTATTCGTAATTTTCCATATTCCCATTCTCTATGTAGATGTACGATATTCAGTTGTGATGGCTCGAAAAGCATGCACGCGTACTCTATTTACGTACGTAAAACATGAACGTGTTGTATAAAATAGAATGAAAAAAAAAAAAAAAAAAACACCACGCGATATGAATTATTCGACGTGAAGGAAAAAAACCCAAGTTAATTTTTAAAATCGATTTCAGACGTGGCATTTAAAATTTTTACTCTTTACGAAATGGCAACTAACGTACTGTATTTATGGCAGGTAGGTAAGTGAAGATACCTCCACATGTTAGTAGGTAGTCTAGGTACACTAGAGAGCCTACATAAGAGAAAAAGTGCTCTATATATTACACGAATTGGTACCATAAATCATGAATCCATTTTTAAACCAACGTCCCAAAGTACTTTGGTTACATTTACCACATCGAGTAAAACCGAATTCGTGTATAAATCGATTTATAAAAATGGAAAAAACATTTCTAAGGTAAAATTGGATCAAACACTTAGCACGCCAGACTATAACGTTAAACATTTTTCTTCGCATCTTATATAAACTAATACTCAAAGTATGGAGGTAGATATAGGTAGATAGGTATACGATACGTATAGTCGTGTACCTATGGTACCTACCTATCTATGTAGTAAGTCTTAAGTATATAAGCGGATATATTTGACTTTTTTTTTTTTTTTTTTTTTTTTTTTTTCATCCATCCAACATCGCTAGCCGTATATAAGTATCTACTTTTACACGTATATACGTATACTTATTACGTGTGTGTGTGGACGTGAAAAAAGCAGTGGAAAAAAAGTTAGGTAATATGTATCCTCTGAGGACACATAACGCAGTTACCTTTCGCTCTGCATGTTGAATATTTTGGTAGATTCGCCTTTTCTTCACGACTGCGAAACAAAAGCAACGTATGCTGTGAAAAATTACGATCACCCAAATGACGAATAAGATAACGCTATACTGGATTTTAATTGTGATTGAAATGCTTAATGTGGTTTTTTTCTTTGTTTCTTCGCAGGTTAGAACGTTATTCGTTAGCGGACTCCCAATGGATGCGAAACCACGTGAATTATATTTGTTATTTCGAGCATACGAAGTAAGTAATCGTTCTTTTTTTTTGTTTTTACTTTCCTGTGAATTTCCTGCTTGGGAAAAATTATTGGTACTTGTATTTGAGGCCAGGTTACTGTATCTGCAGTTGAAAATGTGCAGTGATTTTTTTTTTTCGATGTATAAGATTCTAAAGTTTAATTCAAATCATCCCTAGCTTTAATAGTGGCGGTTTGTTGTTATTTGATCGTTAAAGATGGACGGACGTGATATGAGTATTGTTAAAACCTTATTTGTAAATATAAAGAGTACCATCTTAAGCAATTTCTCACCTTGGCGTATTTTCTTTGCATATCAAAATGTCAGAGCCAAATCGTCAAAAAATGAAAATTTTAGACCATTTTCAACCATGTCAGATATTTATTGCTTTTTATCTCTGCCCCTCACCTGACAAAAATCCTTTGCTTAGCCTGATACCGACCAAAATCGATAAAATTTGAAGAGTAAGCTTGGGTTGACGGCGAGTATTATATCTTTGAGTGGGGTTGACCTCGGGTCAGAATTCAGTTATGCTCAACTTTGGGGGAGGGGGTGCTTAGAGGCTAAAATCCCAAAATTTCTTCTTTTTTGAGTCAATCGATAAACAATCCGAAGTTGTATTACATATCCAAAAATCAGCCTCCTAGATCAATTAGGAGGAGAGATACATAGCTGGAGGGGAGCTATACGAAGAATAAATTCTGAAAATTAGAAAAATCGACCAAAAAACCACATATTTATGGCTGTAAGAGGGTGTAATGGGGCTGAAAATCCGAGTCCCCCAAAAGGCACATCTAGGGTCCCTACTAAATGTACATAGCTAATTTCAAGTTCCGGAGTCAATTTGGAGTAGAGTTATGCGAGGAACAAAGTCAAAAAATAAAAACGAAAAAACCTATTAAAAAAACACTTTTTTGGAGCTGAAGGGAGGGGGGTGTGCAATGGAGCTAAAAAGTCGGAATCTCCAAAATGCACATCTAGGGACCGAACTAAATGTACATACAAAATTTCAACTTCCTAGCTCAATTTGGGGGAGTGATGGAGGAGGCACAGCCCTTTTTCAAGGTCAAAAAGAGGGATGACTTCCATATCTCTCCTTCTAAATTACTTAGGAGACTGATTTTTGGATATGTTATACAGCTTTTGATTCTCTATCAATTGACGTGAGAAGCGGCAATTTTTGCGTTTTTAACCCTTCAGCACCCCCTTCCCCAAATTGGGGCGTAACTGAATTCTGACCCAAGTTCATCCCCACTTATATATAATTAATTTGCCGATAAACTGAACCGATTGACCGAATTGGAACGATTTTGGTCAGTATCGAGCAGAGTAAATGATTTTAATGTTCGGGGGGGGGGGATAATAAAAATAAAAATTAATATCTGACATGGCTAAAAACCGTCTGAATGGTCTTCTAGGACCCCAAAACAGATTTTGTTAATATCTCCCCCTTATCGGGCGTTGTCGATAGACCGTAATAGCCTGGTTTTCATTGACAATATATCATAGAAAATGAGTCTAAAAACAAGATTTAAAGCAGAATCATTTCTAAATTTTACTAAAATTTAAAAATTTTTATCATTTTTCAAGATGTTCTAAACATTTTATCAAATTTTGAACATATTTCAAAAAATTTTAAATTATTTATATGAAATTTAGCTTACACAGAAAAATTTTCTGGGATGCTAATTCAATATCTTGAAGTGCTTAACTCTCTCGCACTACCCCCCTCCCCCTCCAATCGTCATATGTTCTCCTCCTTATCGTAACCTATCCAATTGACTTTTAAACGTCAAATTTGGTATTTAGATTTATTAAATATACTAAATTTACTCTCATGAAGCTGCTGTAATTTCTTTACTCGATCTTTTCGCCCTTTCCCTACTTGAATGGGTGTGTTAATTTCACATGTGCTCATTTCATCCGATTTTCTTCGTTTTGACTTGCTATTTTATTGACCTATCATGTGCAAATCTAATCTTAAACATTTTGTTAAAATATTTCCAAAACTGAAAAAAAAAAAACTAAGGTAAATTATTTTCCAGTTCATGTATATGAAAAAAAAAAAATGCAGTAAACCGTTTACCATACCAACTCCTAAATGGTATCACGTAACCAAATCCCCCTCCCTTTTCCGCATATCTTCATTATCCGTTTGGCTTTATTAAAACGATATTTTCTTTCATTGAAAATATAATTCTTTCGCTAACTAAAGAGCATCATACTTAATCCTGTGTGTGTTTTTTTCGCATCCTTTAACCCCTTTACTTATTTTTTCTTTGTACTAGTTTCGCAGACGCCTGGTTAGGTAGTAAAACAATAGTATACCCCTAACAACCCCATTTTTTTTTGTCACGAGCGAGCGCCAACGTTTCTCCAAGATCAGTAACAAGGCGTTCATTAAAGCTCGATTTACAAAAAAAAAAAAAATGAGAACTACACGCGCTGTAATGCTAGAGAGTAATTCCTTTATCCAACTGAGGTCTACGTAGGCAGGTATATTGAGCGTGTTGACATGGAAAAAATATCATCTTTATAATATTTCTGTGTGTGGTACATGGTGTTTTGAAAATATGCCGAACGTAATTAACAATATACTTAGTGTACTTTATACTCGTATAATGGATACGAAAAAAAAAAAAAAAATGGTCGTTGTGCATAAAACATAATAATGATAATTTGAATTTTTTTTTTTTTTTTTTGACAGGGTTATGAAGGTTCCTTATTAAAAGTTACGAGTAAAAATGGAAAAACAGCTTCGGTGAGTATATGTAATTTATTCAAATGAACCATTCTTCGCATATCTACGATTATTTTTCTTTATATTTCATTTACATACTAAGGTGGTCGTCTTGAGACGTTTCGTGACTCTCAACAATGCAATTATTGCATCGAAAAGAATACTTTTACAAATTAGTATCGATGGCCGCGAATATATATATGTATATATATGTATGTAGGTACATGTACTTAATACGTAGAATAGTAACTTGGGACTTTTTTATTTTTATTTTTTCAAATCCTGCTCGATTGTTGTATTTGTATTTTGTACTTTTCGTGGCCATTGATACAGTTGCTTATCGTAAAACTATTCGAGTTACTTTATAATAGATGGAAATATCACGATCGAGGAAATAATTACGTAATTACGTTGTGCTTTTTTTTATTCTTTCTCTCTTCTTACAGCCGGTCGGATTTGTGACGTTCCAAACAAGGGCAGGAGCTGAAGCAGCTAAACAAGATTTACAGGTGTGTTATCGTTATTGTTACACGCTGTCAAGTGAATAGAGCGCGGTGCGGTTACTCCCACAGCGAATTTTTTAATATTTTAAGGTTACGTAGTACTTTTCTACATTTGGTAATATTTGAAGGTCGCCATTCCAGTAACGTCCGTACGGTACGCCGTTTATCTGTACGTATCGCTGTTTCGCTCTCTGCTCTATGCATATCTTCGTTTAATTCACGTACACCACTACACACATTTATTCATTCATTCATTCATTCGCGTGCTGCGTATTTTAATGATAAATTGAATTGAAATTAAAAATATACATCTACGTACTGCACGAGGTGGGTTTACCGAGCATACTGCTATAGCATGGCCGTGTAACTACCTATGTTCGAAAGCTTACCAAAATCGAGTAAATCATGCAACACACGGTGTCTGGCGTATAAAAGAGGTGGAGCAGATACTCGCCGATGATTGGCAGTTACGCGGAAATACTATGCGGCCAAGTCGAAGAATAAAATGCATTATATTAATCGTGGTTCACCTATATGACCTAACAGTATTATACCTAGCTACCTAGCTACCTACAAAAACAATCCTCCATCTTTTTTCCATACCAATCGTTCTGTTCGTCGGTAGATACGATAGTAAGTACATGGACAAATGGTTGATGAGAAAAGTACTATGTAGGCCTCTATGGATATGTACAGCTATAATAACCCTATTGATAGTATAACGTGCAGCATCGTCGTCCAGGGTCAAGGGGACTTTGGGTAAATTTTTTTTTTTTTCTTCTTCGGCCATAGCCTTGAAATAAAATTGTAAATATTGGCAAGTATGTGCGTGTTCTGCTTTGAAGGAAAACATTCTGAATGAGCCAAGGTGTTAAACGGCTCTGCCCATCTTGATTGGTATACATACACCTCGTACAGCTAATATATTATCGATAACCGCGTAATGTTTGTTCTATTGTTGATCTGTGGCGTTTTGTTGACAGCAGGGAGTGCGATTTGATCCAGATATGCCGCAAACAATTAGACTGGAATTTGCCAAAAGCAACACCAAGGTTAGCAAGCCTAAACCTACAACAAACTTGAACAACACTCACCCAACTTTAATGCACCCTCTCACAGGACGTAAGTATATTGCTCACACTCCCCACACATTACCCTCACATCCTACTTCGCTTTGTACTGTGTATTTAACAACTTGGTGTATTTCCGTACTAACATTAAAGGTATATATACCTGGAATTTTCAAAAACCTCTGTTACTATATAGAACTTTCCCAACTGTCGAGGCTCCGATTTGAATGAAACCTAGCTAGGTGGAAGGAGCATGTACAGAAACCCCTCAAAAGCTAATTTTCAGCTGGTGAAGTTTATTTTTGAATTTTTGAAAATTTGCCCAACTGTATAGCCGATGAATGCAGCAACAATAAAATACCACGAAGTATTAATTTACTGAAGTTATAATGCAGAGAAGCTAACTACTACTTAATATTGACTACACGAATCGAACTACCTCGTTTTCCAGGTCTTTTGGAGTCTACATAAATAAATTTTTAGCCTGGTTTTCTATGCCATATTGTCAATGAAAACCAGGCTGTTACGGTCTATCGATCTACAACAGATGAGGAGGGGGAGGGGGTCACTAAGGGGATGGGAAAATTTCCAAGTGGCCAGCAATTTGAAATTTGATAGTTGGGATTTACTCGGATCTAAAATGAGGCGGCGAGGGAGGGGGTCAAATTTAAATATTGAACGAAATTTTGAGTAAAGTGTCAAAATGTATGTTTCTCAGTGTTGTGAATTCAATTCTGGCGTTATTTTTTCGAAAAAGTGGGGTTCAAAATTCAATACTGATCAAGATTTTGAAAGATGTGTGTCGAAATGTATGTTTTTTAGCCTTTTAAATTATATTCCGTCATTTTTTCCACAAGACACGTGCATTTTGACGCGCAACTTTGAATTTTACTTCGAATTAAATTTTGATCCCCCTCCCCCTCCCTGTTTGACTTTTTCGAAAAAATAAACGTCGGAACCGAATTTAATAGGTCAAAAAACATACATTTTGATACTCCTCTCAAAATTTTGCAAACAATTATATTTTGACCCCCCCCCCCTCCCCCCACAATTGAATCTGGGATTTTGTACAATTTGTTCTTAAAAAAAAGGTATCTGTTCCCTATCTCTCCACCAAAATTAGCTAGAAATTTGAAATTTGGTATGTACCTTTGGTAGTGATTCTAGATGTGCTTTTTGAGGGGTCCGACTTTTTAGCTCCGTTGCACCCCCTCGGAGTTCCAAAAAAAAAGTGTTTTTTGTCGGTTTTTCTTCTTTTTTGAGTTTGTACCTCGCATAACTCTCCTGCAAATTGAACTAGAAAGTTGAACTTTGATAAGTAGATTTATTAGGGTTCTTTGACGTGACTTTTCAGCCCCATTGAACCCTCCCAATCATAATATTTTTCTTCAGCATTTAAAAAAAAAAAATTGAAAAATTGAATGGATTGAGACGTTTGTTCAACAAAAACATGCTTATATCGAATTTTCTAAAAATTTTGGAGCTTTCAACGAAAAATTAATTTCTTCAAGATTTTACAGTACTCTAGAATGGTTTGATATGAACTTCAAGCGCTGAAAATCGTATCCTAGCCGAATGGCACACATGCAGAGAGCTTAAGGTAGTTTTTTTGTGCAATTTCCAGCCGATCTGTTGAAAAAATTATTTTTGTGACGGTATTAAAATGTCCACTAATTGACAAAAAATTAATTTTTCAACTGTCCGGCTGGAAATTGCACAAAAAAACTACCTTAATCTCTTTGCATGTGTGCCATTCGGCTAGGATAAGATTTTCAGCAGTTGAAGTTCATGTCGAACCGTTCTAGAGTATTTTAAAAATCCTGGAGGAAATGAATCTTCTGCTGAAGGCTGCAAATTTTGAATTTTTAGCCTGATTTTCTATGTCATATTGTCAATGAAAACCAAGCCATTACGGTCTATCGATCAACTGCAGTTGAGGGAGGAATATCAACAAAATGCGTTTTGGGGTCCTACAAGACCATTACTACCATTTTTGGTCATATCATATATCTATTTTTATTTTTAATCCCCCCCTCCCCGAAACTAAAAATTATTTGCTCAGCTTAATACTGATCAAAATCGATCAAATGTGGGAAATACGCTTCGATTGGAAGTGGGTTTGATTTTCTTGAATGGGGATGCCCTGGGGTCAAAATTCAGTTGTGTCCGAATTTGGGAGAGGAGGTGCTAAGGTGTTGAAATCGCAAAAAGTTTTCCTTTTTAAGCCAATGTGTAGACAATGCAAAGGTGTATACGATATCCAAAAATCAGTCTCTTAGGTTAATTAGGAGGGGAGATATGAGAGCTTTCCCCTTTTGACTTTGAAAGTCTCCTCCAAATAGAGCTAAGAAGTTGAAATTTAATACGTAGACTTAGTAGGGGTCATATATGTGCGTTTTGGGGGTTTCCTCTCTTCAAACCCATTGCACCCCTCTCCCCTCCCACAGCTCCAAAAATGTAGTCTTTGGTCGTTTTTTTTTTTGAGTTTGTTTCTTTTTATAACTCTCCTCCAAATTGAGCTTGAAAGTTGAAATTTGGTAAATAGATTTTGTAATTTTTCAATTTTTTAAAGCCTTGAATAGAACACAAATTTCTGAAGACGCCAAAACTTCTGGAAAATAGATTAATGAGTAACCCAATTTTTCCCCTTGTATTACTTCAATGATTTTGCTGCTTTTATCAGCTAAACAATTAGACAAATTTTCAAAAATCCAAAAATAAACTTCAGCAGCTGAAAATTTGGTTGTGGAGTGGTCTTTACACGTACTTTCTTCCGTCTAGCTTGGTTTCGTTCCAATCGGAGCCGGACAATTGAGAAGGCTCTCTTGTGAGAAGACCTAAAGCAATATCATATAATGTACTTAAGTATTGATATGACGAGTCTGCAATAATTTTGCCCTGCCTACCTATAGTATAACCTACCCTTATTTTTTTTTCTCTATCCTTCGATCATCTTACGTAAACCTATACATACACTTACGTATGTATACGTATTACGTACGATGAAAGCAAAAAGGGTGATCGCAGCTGTAGATATGACACGGTTGCGTTATTCTCTCTAACAACCCTTCGTCTCTTTTTCGATACTAATTCATCATCTCGCTAATGGTAGCCTTATACTTACATCATTTGTAAATACGATTACTTACATTATGTTATTTTGACTAATTCTGTATACTATTACTTGTGTTCGGTGGCAATTCGATTAATATCCGTGCCATATAACCAAGGTAATTAAACCGGTGAAAAATTACCTCCCAGATCAGAAGTCGCTGGCTGAATAGGTTACGTCCTTCGAGGTGACAGTTTACATAGGACTAAGTACCTAGAAGTACTTACCTCCAATTCAATATTGTAAATCGAGAGTACGCGGTACCTAGACTACCTGCCTACGTACTATAAATACGCTAAATCGTCCATTTCCAACATTAATACACGCGTACGGATCCAATTACTTCATTACTAGATTATCCGTGTACTGTACTTAGTTACATAGATAGATACACATTGCGAAGGCGAGAGAATTCAAGACCTTGGGATCAATACTTATACGCGTTTGATTCGCAGCCCTATTTTTGAATTACCATTTTAAGATTATTCGTGTAATTAGTTTTTTTTTTTTTGCCTCACTTCGACGTATGTAATATACATACACGTATCGAAATTGACGCGGCGGCGATTTCATTTTTTTTTTTTTTTATCTACAGGCTGCGATCGGCCTGATGGGCTAATTCGTGTATTATTAATGATTTACCGCGATATTACTAAATTAACGTGGGTTTTCAATGATTCGCTCGATATACCGTAGTTTTTTTTTTTCTTTTTATGCTTCTCTAAGAATGAATTTTATTTTTATTCAAATTAGAACGATTATTACTATTAAAAGAACCGAGGCAGAGATTAATCGAGGATTAAAAATTACATTGTCGATAATTCGTCGTGTATCGATATTTCGTTGTAATGGAATTATTACCGGGATTTCCACCCTTTTCTATTCGTAGTAACGATAACGAATGAATTTATATGTATGTTGCCTACTTGTTTTGAAAAATAACGATTGTTATTCGAGTTATTATCAAGATGTATCAATGATGAATATCGATTTCAATGATAATTTCAACGGTAGTCGATGAAAAAAAAAAAGAATTTTTCCTTTTATATGTTTGGTGATGTTATCGCATAAAAATGATAAGAAAAATCGTGTAAAAATATGAACACCTGTTTACAATTGAAAGAACCTACATATAATGAAATAATCACCAGAGCTGGCTGGCTGCACATTGAATGGAACTTTACTACATGGAAAGGCCGTGCCAAACAAACAATACCAAATTTTTAAGTACCAAAGTTGATTTTGGCCTCATTACCGGTACGCGGGGAGGGGGGTGGAATTCAAAGTTCAAAATTATGCAAAAAATGAAATCTTAAAAATTCCTAGTACAATAAGAGAAAAATTCTCGGTAGTAAATTTTCAAACCATATCCCCTTCTCCCCGAACTCGTTTATGACTATTTTAAAGTCTGCATCCGAATTTTGCTTTTTATTCAAAATTTTCAAATTTGTACCAAAATTGATCAAATTAATTACTTGGATAGCTGAAAATTTAGCTATGGTATGTATGGGCATCGGTAGCGTATTTGGGACGAGTTTTTCCGTCTCAAACCCACACCCCCTCCCCCTCCTCCGTTAGAGTTGGAAAATTTCTTATATTTATCTTATATTGTCCCTTAATTAGAAACTGAAACCCTAAAAATCTTTAATTTTTTTGCTGTAAAACTTCGAAAAACGTATTTTCATGGTTAAAAATGTATTTTTCAACAGACCGAGAAAAACCATTTTTTTATGCATTATGTATTTCAAAAAAAAATTTTTGTATCACTCCAACAACAGTCAGAAAAATTTTGAACCTTCTCCACGTGACGTTTCTAGATATGCCAATGATGGGCATGTACATTCGACCAGTTAAATTTTTTACAGATATGTATTTTTCACCGTTTTAAAATGAAAAAAATTTTAAAAATTCAAAATTTTTTTTGAAATTTTTGAAAATTGTCAGAAATTTGATTCTAAACAAAAATTTACCTCTTGAGCCTTTGAGCGAATTTTCGGCCATTTTAAACCTTTCTGCTGCCTCTGATCCAACTTCGGTACCATTTTCTGTACGTTTGAAAATTCTACAGAAAAATCAAAAATCGATTAGAAGTTCCAAAACGATCAAAAAGGTTAAAAAATTTTTAAATTCAAAAAAATGTTTGAAATTCTTGAAAACTGCCAGGAACTTGATTCTGTACCAATATTGACCTGTTGGGCCAATTTTTGGCCATTTTCAACCTATTTGCCACTTCTCTGATCGAATTTCGGTTTCATTTTCGATTTGTTTGAAACTTGTATGGAAAAAATCATTTAATCGATTAAAAGATTCCAAAATGGTAAAAAAATGTTGAAATACGCTCAGGGTAGATGTGGGGGGGGGGGGAATTCACGACTTAATATTTTCCTGTTTTGATGTTGAGAATTTCAAATATTTCATTTTTTTTTTTTCTTAAATAACTTAGCAATCATACGATATTTTTGAACTTTGAAACACCTTCCTTTTATAAAAGATTTAATTCAATTTTGGCGACTGAAAATTTAGTTTCGGGAGTTTTTACGACATTCCCTATCCGTATTTTGAAATTTCATTCAAATTAGAGTCAGAAATTCCCATTGTTTTTTTTTCAAGTTTGAAAATAACATTTCAAGAACATTAAGATGTTGTAAAAAATCACTTTAATGTTTAAAAATATTCTTCCCAGTAATATAGTAAAATTTGCCCTTCTCGTAAATGTTACTTTTGATCCAGAATTTTTTAATTTTATTAAAATTAAAAAAAAATCGTCCCCCTTTTCCCTTCTCTTATTCAGCGCACCTTGTATTCTGTACTGTCAAAATTCAATCCTCGTATTAAAATTTGTGTGAGCTTAAATTCAAATGGTTGAAAAATTTTGTCACTTTTTTTTTTTAAATTAAGATTACCCTCAACTTGAATCAAAAATTGAAACATGTATAAAGGAAATGTTGAATGGAATTTTAATTTATGTAGCTCGAATAGAAAAAATGAATTCAAATTCGTATCCAGCTGGTAAAATTACTTCGCCATAGATACTTTCAAATAATTTTTTTAGCAGGTGATAATTCGAGTTCTCACAACAAATGAAACAAAACATTGAAAATTTTCGTGCAATATGTGAACATAGGAAATTCATCAAATTTTCCTTAAAAATCTACAAAAACCTCACCACATTGAAAAACTGACTTAGAGGTAAAATTATCTTTACCGGGATGACCTTCTCCTGCCTCACATAATAAATTTGTAGCAATTTATAATTTTTCAGTAATTGTTTTGATTTCTTATAATGAAAAATCAATTAGATTTTCGAAAATCGAGATTGAAAATTTATTTAAAATGCCATAAAAGAATTAAAAAATGTGCAAAAGTGTTGAAAAAAAAATTTTTTTGTTCATACTGTAATTGAATTTTTTTTTTAGCTTTACTTCTAAATTGAAAGCTATTCAGATTCTCTGATTAAAAATTGATAAGTTTTTTTTTCAGTCCTGGAGAGGTAAGCGGAGAGAGGGGAGATGAAAAATTTATCATTTTCAAATTTTTTCATTTTGATTTTGTAATCCGGGTGACCGGGGGGGGGGGGGGGGGGGGGGGGGGGTTATGTATTAGAGTTCGAGCATAAAATTTGAGATTTTGAAATCTATTATACTGGTTGACCGGTTATGTAAAAAGTGCGTGTCTACTTTTATATAAAATTAAAAATCAAAATGATCTAATAGTTTAACTTTCTCTACTACTGTTTGAAATAATTTAATTTATTTTAAAATCACTTATTGAAAAAAGTACCCAAATTAGTTTGTTTTTTTCTTCAGTTCTATACCCCATGGAATGTGCTAAAAAAAAAAACAAACGAACCGAGAAATATGAACTTTATTAACTTACCTATCAAAAATATAGTCACTCATTTTAAAATGGCATGAAAAAGAGGGATTGTTAGAATTTCACCGAAATTATTACGACGTAGGTCATTAACTTTACGAAATGACTACTTCCTGGCATTGTGATTTTTTCACCGGATAATTATTGCAATTTTTTATCCATTAATAATAACTATTTAACAAACTGCAACTGCATCATGATAAAAAAACTTAAATGGATGCACTCCACTACCCTGCATATGTATATGTAGATCTACTACCTAGCTGGAGTATTTAATCATTAACCGCCATATACCTACCTAAGTGTATTAATATCTATTTACTAACATTAAAATTTTATAATAATTTGTGTATAATGCTTGGAAATGTAACTAACATAATTGACCTTCGATTTAATTTAGATTTAGCTGGAACGACGAAAATACACATGGAATACACGTACCCATACCTACCTAGCTATTTACCTTAAGCTAAGAATATCCGCATGAAAAATGCACATGTGTAATCTGCTCAGTGCTCACATTACCATGTATTAACTTTCATGGTAATACGATGTATTGTTGAAAATCAACTACGAGGCGTTGTTACATTGTATTTTCGTTCGAATGATTTATTTATAAATTTAAAAAAAAAAAAAAGTATTGAAATGTTGCCTAACGATCACCGTTGATGTGTTATGTGTGCTTTTTCACATTCTCTTGGTCTCATATCATTACAATGTACCTACCTATTTAGTATATATTACGAGTGAAAAAGATTTTTTTTTTTTGCACTTTAAAGCGTACACGAGAGTGAGCAAAAAAAAAATCTCGTACTTTAGTTGTCGTGTAATAAATAATTTCCAAAGATGTTCATACTCGTAACATTTGCGATGATAAAATTCGGCGCGAAAAGAATAATCTGCTTACTACACGAAAATCTTTGTTGAAATTTGTCAATTGGAATTTTCTGCATGCACGTGTACATTCTGTCTTCCAACACAATCACGGTTTTTACAAAAGAAAATTCTCGCTAGTTGTATACTGATAATATGATTTTAAAAAATGCAACTCCGTTGTAGCAATGCGTTTACCTATAAAACCAATTAAAAAATTGACATTTGTTTACAGATCTGGGAACTCCTTTCTTTCCTAGTGGTCCAGAGCTTTGGCATCATCCTTTGGCATATGCAACGGCTGCAGAGATACCAGGATCAGCATTACAGCATGCAACGCTAGTCCATCCAGCTCTACATCCACAGGTCCCCGTACGTTCCTATCTTTGACTATCTGCAGAAAAACCAGATACCATCGTGCCTCTTTCCTACAACCACCATGTAATTACGCAACTTGCTTTAATCGCCACCGTCTTGTTCCTTTTTCATCCTGCCTCTTTGGTTCAGCACAGTGGAATGTTTGCGAGAAATAAAAAAAAAAAAACAGTAAAGAAATCAGTACGATTGTTCGATTCGACGACGATTCTTCTTTTAAATCGTGTAACGGTTTAATGGTTTTAATCACGATGCTTTACAAGTTCAAGAATGGTCGTCGTTGTCGTCGTCATCGTTGTCGACTCGTTTATTTTTCGATCTCTTTTTACGGCGTATTACCACTTTAGTCCAGTCAAATTAGCCTTAAAGAATGGAAAAATTGATGGCAAAAATTTTTTCACAGGATTGTAGTACACCAGCCCCTAAAACAGCGTATCCAAAATCGGACCGGTGTTTCGTCTTCAATATCCCCATTTCTGCCCCAAAAGCAGGTTTTTTATCAATAACTTTGCCTAACTTTGTTCCTAAACGCGATAGAGAAAAAAAGTCTGATCAAAAAATGTAGCTGGTCAAATTTCCAATAAAAAAGGTTATTACATATTTTTTTCAAAAATCGATTGAAACACCTCGAAATAAATTTGAAAAGGATGTGTTATGCACTAACGAGATGTTCCGCGTAATGTTTCTGTCGCCCGGCGTGGGCCAGCGGCCAGCGTTCGTAGACACGCGGGCTCACTTCTCTTTCTGCATACCTGAACAGGGCATGTGTCAAATTTCGCTTTTTTTGGAAATTTGCAAACGCTGGGGTCGTAGTAGTTGCAAAATAACTTCAAAATGATGTGGGAAAAATTTCAGCTTTCCAACTCAATTTTTTCAATTTGCAAAACTGACTCAGAGTTCAAAAATGTTCAAAAAATCGAAAAAAAAATTGTTTTTGAAAATTTTTTCTAAAAATGGAATTATTACACATATTTAAACTTAAAATAATCGTTGGTAGCAAGTTTTCGTCATTACCCCTTTTTTAAAGGTTTTTCAAAAATGTCATATTTTGCGGTTTTCCAAGATTTTCTGAAAAACTATGACGGAAATATTTTTGAGAAACAAGCCCCTTGAAATGAATGTTCAATTTTAGATGGTTAAATGTATTATTTCAATTTTACTTCCTATTGACAATTTGGTGTTAAATCAGAAGAGAATATCAATGATCCATAGTCAGATAGTTGTGAAAACTACGACGAGAATAAATCTGTTTTATAAAATTAAGCTAATTATATGCATAATGTGTCTTTATTTAAACAGTAATTCTTTTAACATGATGTAACGTAGCCTTTGAATTGAGCCCGCGTGTCTACGAACGTTGGCCACTGGCTCTGGCGACGCGACAGAAACATTACGCGGAACATCATGTTAGTGCATAACGTGTCCTTTTCAAACCGATTTTAAAATGTTTTAATCGATTTTCGAAAAAAATACGTAATAACCTTTTTTATTGGAAATTTGACCAGCTATATTTTTTGATTAGGCTTTTTTTCTCTATCGCGTTTAGGAACAAAGTTAGGCGAATTTATTGATAAAAAAACGTCTGTTTTTGGGGCAGAAATGGAGATATTGAGGACGAAGTACCAGTCCGATTTTGGATATATTGTTTTGGGGGCTGATGTACTACAATCCGATGTAAAAAAATTTCGTCGATCAAGTTTTCCGTTATTTCCTCACTTTTTGGGCTAATTTGACTGGACTAATTACTTGGTGTTATGAAAAAATTAAAAATTAAAAAAAAATCGAGGCAGTGAAACAATATCACTATTGTACTGTTATTTTATGTACTGAAATAGACTAATACGCTTTAGCAAGCACGCTGTTTGTGTTGACGTATTCGCTTTTGAAAATGCCTTGATTTTAGCTTATTTAATTTTTTTTCCCCCATCTGTCTTTCTCTCTATATACATTTCTTAACATATCTACAAGTGACAGTGACGTAACTTATTTTATTAAAATCATGTCTGTTTGGATCTAGTACATATTATTAAATTATTATTGTTGATTGCACGTTAATAGGAGGTTTTGGTTGTTACGTCACTGAATTGATGAATTGCTGAGTAGGTTTTCTATTCAGCAATGATAGGTATGTACCTACCTACCTACCTATTACTTGTAGATTTTACGACGTACAAAATTATTACTTCGTCGGTGGTTGCGAAGGAAAATCGTATATAATATAATGTTTTTAAAATAATATAGGTAAAAAAATGTTTGAAATATTTGAAAGCTTGTCGAAGTATATGAAAAATGAGTGAAAAGTTTACATGTTGAAGTATAATTTATTTCGTATTTGAAATAATTCGTACCTTTCACTTCGTAGGAAATCTATATTACCAAATGACACGCACTTTGAAAATCCCCTTTTAAAAAAAAAAATAAAACCCTGTAAATTCTCAGTAATTGTAAAATATTTCCATACCTGAAGTTACCTAAACGAAAGAAAATAAAAATCATCGAATCCTGATCCTAAAAATCCTACGATAAATTTGCAGTAATCTGGTGATTTCGTAGTTTTTCAAAGCACTTAGTATATTTTTCTACACTGGAGGAAAAAAAAAATACCTCTTTATGATACTTTCGATAATCGAACGTTAATTACTAACGAATAATATTTCTCTTCACAGCCCCCATTATCGATGCCGCATCCTACGGCAGCATTGACGGCGATGCATGCCGCCTCATTACCACATTTTTTGCCATCACCAGCGTTAGCATCGCCGGTCGGATCTACTCCTCCATCGCAACCAACTGTGAGCATCAGTGCCGCGCCGTGTTCCACCTTATTTGTCGCCAATCTCGGCCAATTCGTTTCCGAACAAGAATTAAAGGAAATATTTAACAGGTATGTAGATCCACGTGTTGTACCCTACTGTAAGAAATGTATTACAATCGGCTATGTTGTATACGTAAGAATTACCTACCTAATTTCTACACCTTGTGACTGTGTGTATCTGTATACTGCGTACTGTACCTGTACCATGTACATAAATAAAAAGCACGGCTTCGTACAGGAAGAAAGGGAACAACGAGCACGGTTTGTGTCGCATTTGCACGTTTATGCCAAGGTTCTGCGCCTGTTCTGGTGATGGGAGTAAATTTCTCTTCTTCTTTCTAAGTACCATGCCGGTCGCGGTTAAAAACTCCAATCTTGTGTATTTAAATGATAATGGGTTTCGGTATTAACATAATATGAAAATAACGTGCCAAAAATTCCTACCAATTGGGAATACCTGTGTACCTAGTACCTACCTACCAGAGTACCTATATTGTTATTTAAATTTTAAAAAAAACTACGTTGTAAAAATCGAACTGATTTTTTTCTTTCCACTCATCTGAGTTTCGTTAGGTATTTTATTATGTATTGAACTGACGTGAGATATGTTTTAACTCCGTGTTACGAAATATGTGTAAATTTTTTTTTAAATTTCATGAACGATTTTTCTCATTTTTTTTTTTTTTGGTGTTTTAATTTTGGTGCTTTTTATTTACCTTCCGATTCTTAATAATCTCATTAAATTACCCTGGTGACAGTTGTCATGTTGCAATGAATTTTTATTTTCACCCAAATCATGATCTAACCTACTTTTACGTTGAGTAGATTCCCAAAGTTTCGTATCAAACATCACTAAAACACTGCTAAATAGATATTCCTCAATCCGGAGTTATTATGGTTTGAAATTCAATTCGTACACAAGCTGCTTAAAAGATATGATACTGATTGTCTGAGGACTAAGGAGTGATCAACTGATCATCTCACATTTATACCAAATGTTCTGGAACTAATTTCAGTTCCTTTCAAATAGCATATCGCAATCCGAATCAAAAAAGTGTAAATTGATTTGCCTAGTCCTCGATTTGTAGGAACAAAGTTTCTCTTGAGACTGTAGGGTATCGGAGAGTTTCACATGTTTTTATATGGGCTTCGACTACATCTTTAGAGCGAGATGTTATATCTAATACGGTCCCAGCTCTCACTCCGGAGCTCTGTCCAAAATTTTGGGCTCTGGAGTAAGATATCGTATTTTTAAGGGCTCCAGCTTTATCTCCAGAACCGAGTATGTGATTTTGATAAAGCTTCAGTTCCACCTCTGTGGTCTGATTACATTTTGCCTGGCTCTAGTCTGAAGCTTCAAGAGTAGGTTTATAATTGCTCTGATGTCCCTGCAATTAAATAAGAAAAAATTAATAATCAACAACTTGATCAAAAATTGAATTAAGTCGTAATTGTGTCCTGCTTTCTCAGAATTTTCAAAAAATTTAAAGTTTTTATGAAGAAATGCCAGAGACATTCGATTTGCGGCAAAATGTAACGTGTATCTCGTGTAGTATTTCCAGTAAAAAAATTGAACATGAAGATGAAATGGTTCGTGAGATATCTTGAACAATGTACGAAAATATACAGGATGTTCTGTTTCGATAGTATTTCCTTCATACCATAAGTAGAGCAACACAGTTTGGATTCATGTAGTATAGGTTGCCTATCCAAAATATTACAAAAACTGTCCTTTAAGCATTTGAATTTTTTATTTTCAAAAATAAAAATGGAAGAGATGTCTAATTTACGCCAAAATGTGGCAATTACAATGTAGTATTTCTGGTGAAAAAAATAGGGGTATAGGTGATGTGGTTTGTGAAGTATGACAAAATAAGTGTAAAAAAATGTTTTAAAAATTAAAAAATTTTTGTTCATAACTTTTTAAAAAGCTCTTCTTTTCTTAAAGTAACAGGGTACCACTCACCCCCCATTTGACATGATTAAATTTTCCCCAAATTGCTTAGACATTCTAAAAAAATTGTTTTGTTGACATTTTCCCCCTTGCGTACCTGTATTAAAATATTCACTCGATTTTGATATATTTTCTCTAAATTAATTGAATATTTCTACCAGAAGAACCTTTTGTTGAAATTTCAATTTCCATGAAAATTTTTTTCAAAAAAAAAATGGGGAAAATGTTGAAAAAACAATTTTTTCCGAATATTTCAAGAAGCTGGAAAAAATGTAACCATGTCAAGTGGGGGGGGGGTGTACCCTATTACTTCAAGAAAAATTTTCTAGTTAAGTACTTATAAGAGCTTTTTAAAAATTAATGAACAAAAATTTTCAAATATTTTTTTTTACATTTAATCCAACATATTTCACGAACCTTTTCGCCTATGTCCCTAATTTTTTCACTGAAAATGCTACATTATATTTGCCACATTTTGGCATAAACCAGACATCTCTACCATTTTTAGTTTTTAAATTGAAATTTTTAAAAAATTGTTCTAAATTTTTGAAAATAAAAAATTCTAATGCCTACAGCACAGCCCTTGCAATGTTTTGGATGGACAACCCAAGCTACATGAGTGTAACTTGTGTTGCTCTACTTGTAGTATGAAGGAGGTGCAATCAAGACGGAGCACCCTGTACAGTATTTTCACAAAAAAAAATGCAAATTTTTGCCCTTAACTTTTGAAAAAGCTCTTATAAGTATCCAATTACAAAATTATTCTTGAATTAATAAGTTGGCTCCCCACCCCCGACCATCACCACCACCACTTAACATGATTTTATTTCCTCCAAGTTGATTAGAAATTTTTGGAAAAAAATACAGCAAAATTGAGTAGATGTTTCAATATGATTATAGGTAATTTACCAATAGTTGAAAATTTTGTCTTCGGACCTGATTTGTGAGACAATCATGAGATTGATCAAAAACATCAATGGTATTTTGGATAGCCCATTCAAAGTTAGAGTAGAACATGGGCATTGTTGCGTCCAGCCATGAAATAATATTTTTTTTATATTCACTTTACTAAACAGAAGCCCAAAATTTCCGTGTTTTGGTTAACACCTGAACATCTTTGTTAGGCGTTTGAGTTTGAAATTCATTTTTTTTTAAATTTTTGTAGAATAGGTACTAAAATGTTTTATATGTCAAAATGAAAGACACATATGAGAGAATTTACAAAAAAATGTTCAAATGCCTGGGTTTGGCTGGAGGGAAGGAAAAGATGTTATCGACTTTTAGAAAGTAGCCTTAGGTAGATTTAGAATTTTTTTCAAAGGCAGGTGATTTAAGTGGAGGATAACAACACAGGAGATAAATGGGGTTATACATTGGAGTTTAATATATTATTTTTTCGTAATTTTTTGATCATTACGTGCGACGTAGTTTACAAAAATGTAAAAAAAAACTCATCTTACCTATCAACTACTGGCAAATTACCTTACGTCCTTTGTAAAAAAAAATTTTTATCGAAAATTTGCCCTGAAAAACAGTACAAAATTTCGTAATGATATTTTCTCCTAAAACTTCTGAACAACTTGAAAAAAAATTAATTTAGTCAAGTGGAAAGGGGGGGAGTACTTTATCACTTCGAGAAAAATTTTCTAATTAGATACTTATTATAGCTTTTTCAAAAGTTAGCGGCAAAAATTTGAATTTTTTTTTGCGAAATTATAGTATTTTTTTCTACATTTTTCAAGATATTTTATTAACCACTTTACCCATACCTTCAATTTTTTTTATAGGAAATACTTCGGCATATACGTTACACATTGACGCAAACTAGGTGTCTTTGGCATTTCTGAATAAAAACTTACAAAATTTTGAAAACGACCTAAGATTTTTAGGAAAAAACAATTCCAGTCTGTGTATCTTTGCCCCTACAATGATTAGGATATGCAAAACATTACACATACATTCAATGTTAAGTTGCTGTACTTGTGGTATGAATGAAATACTATCGAAACAGGAACACCCTGTATATTAAATTTAACTTTTCAAGACTAAAATTAGAAAATTTGCAAAATGTTATATGGAATTACATTTTTAACAAAACGTGGCAAAGTGTTCCTTTCCATTTCAACGGTCTCAACCTGTAAAGAACTTCGTTCCATGACAATACAACTATTATATTCCAAACTTAAGTCAGACAAATCTGCAAATACTCTTACCATCATAGCCCGTTACACTTACAGTATCCTTTATCTTTATCCAAAACACAAATACAGCTATCGTAACACAATAAAATTAGTATAAAGTCGTAATCAATAGGGACATGTAATAAAACACGATGAAAATTTATCACATCGTAAATTACTAATAATTTGTAGTAAATTATCGCGATAACTTGACGTCATAAATTTATACATTCTCTTAAGGGAGGACACTTGTACGAAAGTTTGTTAGCAAAGTTTTGGCATTGTGGTAAGAAAAACACACATTTTCAAAATTCCGTAGACTAGGTACCTACTTTCTTCATAACGTATTTATGTGGTGTACAACTCGAACTGAAATTTAATTTCAAACCATAAAAAATCTGTATTTACCTATCTAGCTACTTAAACTTATTAATAAAAAAACCATATTGAAAAGTAACGTATGTTGAAACCGAAACCCGAATCATGAAATTTTCCAAACGGAACTAATTCGGTTCCCTGATGGAATTTCTTCAAATCCACTTCACGTATTGTATAGATTAAAAAATGTAATTGAAAATAAATCTTTCGAAATCGATTTGATGGTGCGTAAATTACTTACATATATAGGAAAATTTTAAGCTCGAAAGCTTAATTTTATATTTAAGTTGATCTTGAATTATCTATCAAATAAATTTACACTCTTCTTTTTATTCTTTACCTATAACTTGTGTTACCACTTAGCACTTTAATATGCATTTTTTATTATTATAAATATTGCTGCTTCGATTAACTGCATCAATAATTTTACTAACCCTAATAAACTGTGAAGATTCGTAAGGAATGAGGGTTGTGGGATGATTTTAAACTAAAAGCTTGCGAAGTAAACAAAAAAAGGATATTCCTTGATAAGTATAGCGAATTGCTCTTGATCTCAGATTTTCAAAATTTTCACGAAACATCATTAGGTGTACTTGGAAAAATTTTAGGGCCAATAAAATTCCCCCCACCCCACCCCACCACCCTCGCCCAGAATATCAAAAAAACTATTTTTTTGGAAAAAAAATTCTCTATTCACGTGTATTTGAGGAAAAATTATGATTTTAATGTAAATGTTTGGAGGGATGATGGGTCTTTCAACGAGAATTTTTACAAAATTTTCACTCCAAAGGGGAGGGGGCGATATTGACAAAAGAAAATTTTGAATTCCTGCAGCTGCGGACTCGGGGGGGGGGGTACAGAGATTTTTTTCGCCAAAATATGTCTTTTAATAAATATGATTTTTTTCCCAATGTTTTTCAATTTTTTTTTAAGATTTGGGCCATTTTTATCAACTAAAAAAATTCTTAAAAATACGTTTTTCTCAGAAATAATGACTAATACGCTAAAAATGAATGGGAGTAAAACTGTTCAGCGTAAAATTTTATATCAGATTTCGTCGTTAAAATTTTTTCCAAGTAACATAATTACAGAATTGTGGGCTTGGGCGCATGGGGAGGGGGGGGGGTAAAGGGTCAAAATGCGAACGAGAGGTTTGAACGAGGAATAAACGTCGGATTAGTATTCAGCGTGTTCAAATTAGTCGAAAAACACTCCTCTGCTAATTTTTTGAGCCACTTTCAACATGAAAAAAATTGCAATTTTGTTCAAAAAAGTCAATTTTAAGTAGGCTGACAACTTCTATATTAATACTAAACAGCAATTTATCACGAAAGAGTCTTGAAACTGTGTATATTTGCTATATGTGTGGATATAAAATCGTAGAAAAGTCACACCATACTTTCACGGACCCATTTTTGGGGCCCAGAAGCATCCCCTCTCCCAAATGTGAAGCAATTCCTAAACTAATGATGTTGGTGATGTTTCCGCATAAATCGGACCCCCTGAATAAGATAATGAAGTCGGATTCACTATTTGAGCTCACTTAATATCATATTTTGGGCATTGTTACAGGTGTAAAAATTTGTTTTGGTAGCTCTCTGACTTCATTATCGTATTCAGGAGGTTCGATTTATGCGAAAACTTCACCAACGTCATGAATTTAGGAATTACCCTAGATTTGGAGGAGGGGTGCCCCTGAGACCCAAAATGGGTTCGCGAGAGTTTGGTGCTACCTTTCTACGATTTTTTTCAAGCAAATATAGTATACATACAAAATTTCAAAATTCTTTCGTTATAAACTGTTGCTTGGTATTCATATGGAAGTTGCCACCCTATTTAAAATTGACTTTTTCGAACAAAATTGCAATTTTTTTCTCATGTTGAAAACAGGTCAAAAAATTAGCAGAAGAGTGTTTTTTGACTAATTCGGGCATGTTGAACACTAATCCGGCGTTTATTTCTCGTTTAAATCTATCGTTCGCATTTTGACCCTTTACCCCCCCCCCCATGCGCCCAAGCCCACAATTCTATAATTATGTTACTTGGAAAAAATTTTAATAACGAAATTTGATATGAAATTTTACGCTGAACAGCTTTATTCCTATTCATTTTTAGCGTATTAGCCTTTATTTCTGAGAAAAATGTATGTTTGAGAATTTTTTTAGTTCATAAAAATGACCCAAATTGAAAAAAAAAATATCAAAAATTATATTTATTAAAAGACATATTTTGGTGAAAAAATTTCTCTGTACTCCTCTAAAGTCCGCAGTTGCAGGAATTCAAAGTTTTCTTTAATCAATATCGCCCCCCCCCCTTTGGGGTGAAAAATTTTGTAAAAATTCTCGTTGAAAGACCCATCATCCCCCTGAATATTTAGATTAAAACCATAAATTTTCCTTAAATACGCCCGAATAGAGAATTTTTTTCCAAAAAAAACAGGGTTCCGATATTTTGGGGCAAAATGGGGGGGGGGGGTAAAATTTTGTTGACCATAAAATTTTTTTTTAAAGACACCCATTGATGTTTCGTGAAAATTTTGAGATCAAGGGCTTTTCGTTGTACTTATGGGAGAATACCCTTTAGCCCGTTGTTGCGTTCACGTCTATGAAATACTTAACATTATATCGATGCTATTACTATACCTACCTAATGTTATGATTATAATTTTCAGCAAAATATGCCCATATGTGTAATTACCTAGCTACATAGCTCTAGCTACCTGTACAAGGTGCAAAACTTTGAGAATAAAATAATAATACCGAGCATTTTATCGCGGCGCGAAAAAGATCGCAAAAGTGAAAATTATTATATAGCAGGATCGCAGCAGCAAAGCACTAGGGAACAACTAACGTCTTCGAAGGCATTTGGTGTAGTTGCACAAATTTAGCACACTTTGTTAAATATGCACAGTTTCCCAGGCTTCTCTCGCCTACACATGTACTCCAAAGGTGGTTATCCTGTAGCATTTGTAGAATTCACGGACGCCGCATCCGCTATTCGAGCGATGAACAGTCTTCAAGGATCTGTATTGTTTACGTCTGACCGCGGTGGTATTCGTATTGAACAGGCCAAAAGCCACACAGAGGTTCGAAATAAATTAATCGTTCTTTTTTCTATTTTATAAGGAATGATATTATAATTTTTTTTTTTTAGTATTGTTTCCTTTATAGTTTTCGTATACATATTATGCCATATTAATGAGAATTAAAACGAAAAAAAAAAGGTCAATTGGTCCATTGTAGATGTTTTCTGTTTTTCATTTGTTATTTTTGTTTTTTGATATAAAAAAAAAATTTTTTTTATTTTCTTAACGTTTTTTTTTTTTTTTTTTTTTTTTTTTTTTTATAAAAAAAAAAAATTTTTTTTTTTTTTTTTACGTTTTTTTTTTTTTTTTTTTTTTTTTGAAATTTAATAATTCGAACGAGGCTTAATTTTCTACGTGTTTTGAATTATTTAAAGGTATGCGTCAAACTTATGAAAATCGATTTATGGTACATTGCAATACTCATTCATTTTTATGTATGGTGCGAATGCGCAAATGCATTCATCTTATTACAGTTGCATCGTAGAATATCCATATAGGTAAAAATAACGTTGGCGGTAAACACTGATACAATTAAATACGGCACAGTTTTTGCATCACTGAATTTTGTAGTTAGAATCACATGATTCACCGATTATTATTATTATTATTATTACTATATTTTTTTTTCTTACTATTTTTCTTTTTCTTTCTTTTTTTTTTAATTTTTTTTTCAATACTAATATACTTACATCACTTTTCTTTTTTTTTTTTTTTTTTTTTTTTTTTTAAAAAAATAAAAATTTTTTTTTTTTTTTTTTTTTTTTTTTTTTTTTACGAACAGCAGAAATTTTTTTTCTGTGTCATTATTTGGTATTGTATTATTTTTGTTTTTTTTTTTTTTTTTTTTGTGTCATTTTTTGGTTTTTTTTTTTTTTTTTTTTTTTTTTTTTTTTTTCAATACAATTACGAGGTTGCGTGTATTTGCGTTTGTTGTTGATGTGTACTATACCTATTCGTATTTACTACATTTGACAGCCATGGCGACGCACCTTAAACTGATCGAATATTGCTCACGATGGTCGCACACGTAGGCACCATTAGTGATGAAAATGGAGGTTTTTTCCCCTCTCTTTCTCTTTCTCTCTCTCTCTCTCTCTCTCTCTCTCTCTCTCTACCCCTTTGCAGTGTACCTATAAGGGTGTTTTGATAAGGGTACGTAAAACGTTTATAGGCGCCGTAAGTCATAAAGGTATTACATGCTGAAGGCCCATACGTGGGATTAATCTCTTTCCTCGAGCCCTTCATAATTCAAAAAGGATATTAAGTTGATAATTTGATACGGCGGCGCGGTGGCGAGGTTGCTACGTTGCAATGTCTTCTAAATGCTGTCAACCAATGTGTAAAAAATTTATGGTTTTTGTTTTGCAGCTGGATAAAGTTCCACGAATCCGAAGGGGTAAGCGGGGGTAACAAAAAAGCATTAAATTTGCGTGTGTGTTTTTTTCTGTCTTGGTTTTTCGTTTTCGTACTAAAATGGCCTAGACATTGGTACGAAGAGACGCCTGTGTCGTCGTCGTCGGTATTAGAAGTGACAATGATAATGTGAATGATATCCGCAAGATTTTTAAACTCTTGTGACATTTTTTGTTACGAAGAATATGTGTGCAATATTAACATCGAAAGGTCAACCAGGACGTCTTTAAACGTTGAGGGTGTCAGGTTTTCGGAAAACTTTGATGATGTAGATCGCGTCATAGGCACACTCGGAAATTTTTCAACGAAGGGTTTAAACTTGAATTTTGAAAAATAGTATTTTTAAGGCAGGAAAAGTGCAGAAGTCTCATCAATGAAGTGATGGGTTTGTAAATAAGAAATGCCAAAAATTGTTCAAAAATCGCGAAATAATTTTGAAGAATAGCTGAAAAAGTGACGAAAATTAATCGTTAAAAATTGGGTAGAAAATCGACAAAAATGGATGAAAAGTATCGGAAATTGATCAAAAACTGTGTAAAACTGTTGAAAATTAACTGAAAATAGACCTAAAATTTGACAAAAATCGGTTAAAAATGCGTGAATTTGATCAAAAATCAAAAAAAAATGTTGAAATAGAGGTGAAAATTGACCTAAACTTTGTAAAAAAAAAAAAAAACCTTAAATTGCCATTGAAAATGTATTAAAAAAATCATGAAAAACTGTTCAAAATTGAGTAAAAAATGGCCTAAAATATGAAAAAAATAGCGAATAAACGTATTTGGAGTAAAAATTTGACATAAAAGATTTTCAAATACAGAAAATTGATCCAAAATCACGAAGAAATGTTGAGAAATAAGTGAAAATTGTACAAAAATGTGAAGAAATTGATAAAAATCATTGAAAATTTGGTAATAATTTGGCAATAATAAGTAAAAGTTGCATAAAATTGAACAAATGCAAATTTAGGTAAAAAATTGAAAGAAATCAGTAAAAAAAAAATGCGAAAAGTTTACCAAAAATGACAAAAAAATGTTGAAAAATACGCGAAAATTGATCAAAAATCACGAAAAAATGTTGAAAATTATTGAAAATTGGGTAAAAATTGTAAAAAATTAATCAAAAATATAAATAAAATTGTTAAAAATTTTGATTTTTATCTATATTTTCGTAATTTTTGACCAATTTTCTGCAATTTTTACCTACTTTTGTCAAATTTTTACCCATTTTTCAAAAATTTTTAACAATTTTTTTTCGTATTGTTGGTTAATTTTTGCGTATTTTTCAACAGTTTTTTGTGATTTTTGATGAATTCTTTGACTTTTCCTACTCTTTTGTATTATATTTACTCGAAGTTCGGTGTTTTTTAATGTTTTGCCTCTTTTTCACCTAATTTTGAATAGTTTTACATGATTTTTGAATAATTTTCAGTAATTTTCTCCCGTTTTTGTCAAATGTTTGATAAATTTCCTAATATTTTTAACGATTTTTGGTCCATTTTTGCTTGTTTTTCAACATTTTTCCATAATTTTGACTGTTCTTCTGCTACTTTTTTGGCGCATTACTATCAGTTTTTTACGCAATTTTCAATGGTTTTTAACGATTTTAGGTAAATTTTATTGTATTTTTCAACATTATTACGTTATTTTTAACAATATTTTTTTCACTTCTGATCAATTTTCGGCACTTTTTACCCGTTTTTGTAGAACTTTTACTCGAGTTTTCAATGATTTTTTAATGATTTTTATTGAATTTTTGCTCATTTTTCAACATAATTTCGTAATTTTTGATCAATTTTCTGCAGTTTTTTAATTGTTTTAACCAGTTTTTAATGATTTTTCAAAATTTTTGGTCAATTTTTATGTGTTTCTCAACATAAAAAAAAAATTTTTTGATCAGTTTTCCAACTTTTTCTACTCATTTTTGTCTAATTTTTATCCAAATTTTGGGGAATTTTAGGTCAATTTTCACTTAATTTTCAACAGTTTTCCATGGTTTTTTAAAATTTTTTTTTTTTTTGAAATCGTCTAAAATGATCATTCTTACTTTTAGGATTTTTCTCATTCGTTGATTCCTTTAAAAAAAGTAGTGAATGGGGGAGCACGATGTTGTCTTCTTTAAAAATTTTCACTAAATGTGATGTTTGTTTTGAAAATAAAAAGTCTCCTGAGTAGGTATTTTTTTAAAAGTAAATTTCACCAGGAAATTGGGTGCAAAAAGTAGAATAAATCACAAAACAAAATTAAAGCCGATATTAACTCAAAACTGAAACCAAAGTCGAGATCCACAAAAGGCACATCTAGAGCCCCTACTAAACGTACCTACCTAATTTCAAGTTCGTAGCATAATTTGGAGTGGATTTATGCGAGGAACAAACTCAAAAAATTCGAAAAAACGACCAAAAAGCCACAAATTTGGGACTGTGAGCGGGTGTAATGGGGCTGAAAAGTCGAGATCACAAAAAAACACATCTAGGGTCCCTGCTAAACGTACATAACAAATTTCAGCTTCTTAGTTATACTTAGAAAAGAGTTATGCGAGAAATAAACTCAATTAACTCAAAAAATAAGAAAACCTGACCAAAAAAACACATTTCCGGAGGGCGTGTGAGGGGGTGCAATTAAGCTGAAAAGTCGAGACTTCCAAAGGGCACATGTAAATGCCAAACTCAACTTCCTAGCTCATTTTGGTAGGGAGAAGCAAACCTTTTTCAGGGTCCAAGAAAGGAAAACCCCTCATATCTCCCCTCCTAATTCACCTAGCAGGTTAATTTTTGGATATGTTATACAACTTTGGATTCTCTATCGATTGGCTCAAAAAAGAACAATTTTTGTGGTTTTGGCTTCTCAGCACTCTCTCCCGCAAAATGAGACTGAAGTGAATTTTCACGCCAGATCATCCCCACTCATATATATCTAATTCGCTGCCAAACTGAGCCGTTTGACTGAATTGGAGTGATTTTGACCAGTATCGAGCAGAGTAAATGATATTAATATTTGGGGGAAAAAAATAAAAATAAGAATTCATATCTGGCGTGGCCAAAAATTGTCGTAATGGGCTCCTAGGACTTCGAAGCTGATTTTGTTGGTATCCTCCCCCCACCTCCCAACCACCGTTGGTTGATAGACTGTAATAGCCTGTTTTTCATTGACAATAGGACATAGAAGATCAGACTAAAAATAAGCGAACCATCGATATTTATTCAATTACGGTTATCACATTGCTATACGACAAATATTCTACTTTTTTTTTCGAACACCCTCTACCTATTTTGATGAGGTTGCCTATCATATTGTGTAATTATTCTACCCATAAAGATTTAATAACATATTCATCCTGGCAAATGATTACTTTAAAAGTGATAAGTAAAGAGTAAATTTGATTTCAAAAAGATAGCTTATCACAATCGATCTAATACCAGTTCGCGATATCATATTGATCAGCAAACCTACACTTCACTACATTTAAAACGCAGTCAACAACAATCGCAAATATAATACGCCTCAATAAACAATATATTAAATAATTTTATAAACGAACGATTTGCAACTGAACTTTCGGAGAAAAAAATAACGTACAAAAACAAACCCCCCCCCCCCCCCAAAAAAAAAACCATAAAGGCACATTCGCACACACTGTTTTGTCGAGAGATGTGAATTAGCACACACGCTTATGATTTGTTTATTTTATTGTTACATTTCCAGATATGTAAAAATATCGCACTTTATTGCAACGAAGCCGCAGAACACGAAGAATCAGCTGTTTTTAAAAACCTTCACAGTGCGCACAAAATGTACAACAACAATGTATAGAATTAAGAGCTCGATTTTTATTAATTTTTCTTTTCTATTTTTTTTTTCTTCTTTTTTTTTTTTTTTCTTTAATCATTACCTACCTATCTAATATAATATTATACGACGTTTACTCGTTTTCATCTAGTATAGGATCAGTGTACTCGCTGTACGCTGCTTTCCTCATCCACTCTGTGCACCGCTTAATTTAACATTACGTATAAAGCTTGGCGTTGATATGAGATTATTACGATTATTGCACATTATTTCATCATAGAATAACTAATTTTGCAAAGCACCGACGCACAGTTTACGCACCAGTCAGTTAATAAATGTTATTCGCAAAATGGACACCGTGTGTGTGATTATAATATAATTCGTCACTGTATACACCATCACTACATTGTATAGTATTATAAAGTATTACGCACCCCTTAATACACAACAACACAAATTTGTGAATTCCCTTTTTATTTTTATTTTTTTTTCATTTTTTCAATATCGTCGGGGACTGGGTTAGGAATTTTGTTTTACCAAACAAGGTTGGAGCTTTAACTCGAACGTTTTTTCTTAATCCGGTCCTATCGAGAATCTGAATACCAAATAGTGAACGATAACTAGCTTGATTTTTTTTTTTTTTTTTTCAATAAAAATTACACAGCTTAAATTGTAAATTTTTTACCAAAGATATTAACGTTTGTTATTATTTGTTTTGTTTTCACAGGGAATGCCAGGGACAGAAGAAACCAGAAAATGTTAACTTTACATATACGCATATGCAGCTGAATAACACCTGACAAAGTCCGCTTCTAGTCAAAGTGGCCGAAACTTAGCCCTATGTTTTTCTACTACCAAAGGATTAACAAATATATATTACTATAAGTTTACTAATTTAATTGTTACGCGATTTGATTTTTATAAAAATCATCCATCATCGTCAAGCTGAAAGAAAAGAAAAATAAAAAAAAAAAAATTGGCGTAGTTAGCGAACGTGTGCGATATACCTGAGTGTTTGAAAACAGTTAGTTAATTATTATATATATATATATTTTTTTTTTAATTCTGTAAACCAAAGCGTGTACTATTTATCAACTACTTATATAATGCTGATAGTTGAAAATGTTGTTATTTAGAAATACTATTTTACTTGTTAATACGATGTTATGTAGAATTAATGGAGTAGTTTTTGAAATTTTATTTGTCTTCGCAAAACCACCTTATCGTATCGTCGAATGTTCGTACGCTTTGGTGAAATTTTTGGGAATTTGTTGAACGTTACCAGTTTAGACGTATTAAATGCTGTTTCCGATCATGTTAATTGCGAAGAATCTCATATCTGTATTATTTATTAGTCATTTTTGTTTTTATCTCTTTCTCTCCTTTCCTTCTTTCTATCTATCTATCCTTTATTCTATCTTATTTACTTTCCTTTTTTAATTCTCTTTCTCTCTCTCTCTCTCTCTCTCTCTCTCTCTCTCTCTCTCTCTCTCTCTCTCTCT
>FIZR01032083.1:0-17505 GCA_900060175.1 Ferrisia virgata | reverse complement strand
TCGACTTTTCAGCCCGATTTCATCCCCCCCGCAACCCCAAAAATGTGGTTATATGGTCAGGTTTTCTCATATTTGTTCCTTGCATAACTCCACTCCAAGTTGAGCTAAGAACTTGAAATCACGTATGCACATTCTGTAGGGACCCTAGATGTGCCTTTTGGAGGTCTCGTCTCTTCAGCTTCATTGAACCCCCTCACAGTCCCAAAAAATGCGGTTTTTTGATTATTTTTTCTCATTTTTTGAGTTTGTTCCTCGCATATCTCCATTCCAAATTGAGCTAAGAACTTGAGAATAGGTATGCACATTCAGTAGGAAATCTAGATGTGTCTTTTGGAGGTCTCAACTTTTCAGTCTCATTGCACCCTCTCACAGCCCCAAAAATACGTTTTTTCTTCTTATGATTACTTGTCTTCAGGAGGTTTTTCTCAATTATCGTGATTATAATACTTCGTGAAAATTAGGCTGAAAAAGTATCGCGATGCGATGTATATTTTTTTTTTAAATTTCATTTCGACAACGAAGCAAACAAAATGCACTATATTTTACCCCGACTCCTCGATGTTTTAGAATCTTTTATCGTTCAAAAATTCAGCATTTTTGCGTCGTATTTTTTGCAAACCAAAATGAGGAAAGATTTAAAAAAGAAAAAAAAATTGGCTATATAAAAGTTGACAAATCGACTTGCTGAAAAACTTTTCCTCTCTTTTCTTCGCTCTTTGCTTGGTACAATAAAAATACTCAAATTTATATTCGCATTCCACAAGAGCATACTTTATCAGCTCTATTAATCTCTTGCTCCTCTCTCTCGCTTTTAATGTTTAAAGGCGATGCGATGCGATGGTATCTGAAAAGTACCGCAATCGTGTATAAATCTTATCGACAATAATTACTCCGAAAATCACTTGGTTTATATCTGTACCCACTCCCCATCGTTTATATAGGTTCGCGGGCAATTCTACGTAATTCTGCGATGAGCTGCCGGCTAAATCGTTAGGCTGGCAAATCTGCTGAACCATGGTGCATGGCGAGAGAAGCCAAGAGGTGGCATCGGTCACATTATTCGCGCACCCTAGCTAATCCGAGTATTTTAAATCAATGAAGAAAGAACAATACGAGCGGCCGTAAATCTGACATTGTAAAAGTTAAAAAGACATTTAAAGTACTTTGCTGAGAGGGCAGCGACGATACAGGGTACATAGCTAAGATGGAAGAGAACGGTACGAGGAGGCCGTATAATCGAAAGTTTGTAGCAGGCGGGCGAATTTAAAATACATAGATTTCTCTCTCTCTTTCTTTCTCTTTCTCTCTCGGTCGGCTTCACAGCTCAAACTCTTACGTTGTACGCTGTACGCTGTACGCTGTTCGCTGTACGTGCTATAAAAGTCGAAGCATAGGTTAATGAGCCATTACCTCGTTTTGGAAATGACTTTAAAAGTATACAGCCTACTGTGTACCATGGTCGTAAGAAAATAGCCTGCGAAAATTGAACCATTACTTCGTACTCGTGGATATCGAATTCTTATACCTAAACACCTAGTCTTGTTTTCGTCGAGAAATTTCCTTATGCAGAAGTTATTTGTTGGCCGCTTAAGGCGACGACGCGACGTTGCCTCCGAAAAAGAATTTTTTTTATAAACGCGTCGCGTAGTAAAGAATTGTTGTATACGGGCAACCACTTGTAAGAGGCAGGGGTTCTTTCTTTTTTTTTTTTTTTTTTGTTCGGCTACGGAATAAAGATGGTGGTACATGGAGGCGGTGATGGTGCTGAAAGTGAGGGCGATGGAAAAGTGTTTTTGACGTTGTTTCGACCCCGAAGGTATAAATAAAGAAAATACTTGAGCGGGTAAAATTTTATAGATCTTTAGTCGAAATGATTACCCAACTGTAATGAACTTTTTTTTTTCGACGTCGCGTCGCCTTCGCTTTCTTTTTACATATTATATTATAGTACAAGGTGTCAGGTAAAACGATGCGGAAAATAGGGGAACGCAATGCCTATTTGAACGTTTTAAGGCGCCGTAGCGTTGATAATTTCGAAAAAATTAGTATCGAAGTGGACAAAAGGAGATTACTTGACAAACCTGATCTTAAGATATCCATGTTCTTCAGAGGGCGTGTAGTACTCTGGGCAATTAATTTTCAAGGTTAAAATGATAGAAAAAATAATGAATTTTATGATCTTCTGATCGATGCACGAAGGTGGGTTTTAAATATGTTGCACATTTTTCGATTTTCAATCAATTGACATAATGTTTTACTTCCCTCTGCCGCCCATTTTTGAAATTTCATCCTAACCAATTTTTGATTTATATTAAGACCAGCTGTGTGCAGAATGAGTTTAGCTCACTCCAAACTTGCTCGTGCCCATCTCTTAAGGAAAAAAAAACTCTCTTTTGTGTATCTCCTGCTCAGTACACATCACATTCCATCGCATCTTAACAGACTGTCCGAAATATTGCTACTTGAGGAGCAGATTTAAATTACCAGCTTCGCGCTACCATACTTACTAAATTATGATCCGGAGACTAAATAGCCAACATTTTCAAATTTCTTCGCTCCAGCAAACCTACCAGTTCATCTGTAACCTTTTAACCAACTGTGCCCAAGTCCTTTGACGCAGTAAAGAAACGTTAATGGAAAAATGTTAAAAGTAAAGTAATTCTGGTCAAAATTCGAAATTCTGTTTTTAGCAGCCCGGAGGGACTTCACGTTCTCCAGGGTCCACTACAGAGAAGGTGTGAAAAAAACAAAATTAGAAATGTTTTTGTGAAGTGTGAGAATTCGATCATGTGATTTAGGATCCTATGCTTATACAGTGCTAAATCCTATTATAAGGTTGCGAAGGGAAGGGAGAGGACAAAATTCCAAAATGACAACATTTTTGATTGTGGTATCAAAATGCAGATTATTTGACTTTTTATTTCGGATGCGGTACCCTCATGATTCTTGATTCCCATAGAAATCTCAAAAGGGGAGGAATGGAAATCCAAATTTTACCATATTTTTGAGTGCGGTATCAAAATGTTGTTAATTTGTAGCCTTTGGATTTCGAATGCAGCACTCTTATGACCTGAAACCCCATAGCAACCTCAGAGGAGAAGCAGGAGAAAGAGAAGAAGGAGGGAAAACCAAAATTTATCACATTTTCGAATGGGGTATCAAAGTGTGGATAAATTGATCTTATTTAGAATCCGGCGTTATCGTGACTTTATGCTCCACAGAAACTTTTCAGGGGGAGGAGTAAAATCTTTAATTTACCATATTCTCGAATGAGGTATCGAAATGTAGGTAATTCAGCCTCTTGATTTCGAATTCGGCAATCTCATAGCTCTAAATCCCATAGAATCCTTAAAGGAGAAGGAGGATGAGTGAGAGAAGTGAAGTACAAAATTTGACACATTTTCGAGTAATGTATCACAATGTGGGTAATTCAACCCATCGATTTCAAATCCAGCACCCTCACGGCTCTAAATCCCATAGAAACCTCTCTGGAGGACGAGGAAGAGAGAGAGGAGTAAAATCTTAAATTTGTTACATTTTCGTATGAAGTATCACAAAGTAGGTAATTTGACCTTCTGATTTCGAATCTGGTACTCTCATGGCTCTAAACCCAATAGGAACCTGAGGTGAGGAGAGAAATTCAAAATTCATTGTCTTTTCGGGTGGGGTATCGAAATGTAGATAATTTGACATACTGATTTTGGAATCCGGCACAGTGGAAGGAAGAGGGAAAGGAGTGAAATCCAAAATTTATCACTTTTCCCAGTGTGGTATCAATATGTAGGTAATTTGGCTACTTGATTTCGAATTGGGTACTCTCATGACTTCTAACCAAATAGAAACTTCGGAGGAGGAGAAGTAGGAGGAGGAAGCAAATACAGATTTTACCAAATTTTCAAGTGAGGCATCAAAATGTTATTAATTTAGCCTTTTGATTTCGAATCCGGTACTCTCATAATTGTGAACCCCACATAAACCTGTGAGGGGGGGGGGAATACAAAATTCACCACATTTTTGAGACATGTATCAATATGTAGGTAATTTGACCTTCTGATTTCAAATCCGGTACTCTCGTGATTAAAACTCCATAGAAACCGGGGGGGGGGATGTAGATAATTTGACGTTCTGATTCCGAATCTGATACTTTCACGACTCAAAACGTCATAGGAGTCTGAGGAGGAGAGGAAAATCCAAAATTCATCACATTTTCGAGTGGGGTATCAAAATGTAGGTAATTCGACCTGCTGATTTCAAAGCCGGCAACCTCACGGCTCTAAATCCCATAGAATCCTCCTCAGAGATGAAGGAGGAAGAGGGAGAGGAGTGGAATCCAAAGTTTATCATATTTTCGAGTGGAGTATCAAAGTGTAGGTAATTTGACTTGCTGATTCCGAACCCGTTATGCTCATGATTCTAAATCCCATAGAAACCCCTGAGAACTCATAATTGATCACATATTCGAGTGGGGTATCAAAATGTAAGTAATTTGGTCTTCTGATTTCGAATCCGACACTCTCATGGCTCTAAATTCCATATAAACCCCAATGAGCGAAGGGGAGGGGGGAACCCATAATGGATCATATATTCGAGTGGGGTATCAAAATATAGGTAAATTGGCCTTCTGATTCCGGATCCGGTACTCTCATGGCTCTAAATCTCATTGAAACCCCCATGGGGGGAGGGGGAGAACCCATAATGGATCGCATATTCGAGTGGGGTATCAAAATATTGGTAAATTAGCCTTCTGATTCCGGATCCAGCACTCTAATGGCTCTAAATCCCATAGAAACTCCCATGAGGAAAGGGGAGAACCCATAATGAGTCACATATTCGAGTGAGGTATCAAAATATAGGTAAATTGGCCTTCTGATTCCGGATCCGGTACTCTCATGGCTCTAAATCTCTTTGAAACCCTCATGGGGGGAAGGGGAGAACTTATAATGGATCGCATATTCGAGTGGGGTATCAAAATGTAGGTAAATTGGCCTTCTGATTTCGAATCCGGCACTCTAATGGCTCTAAATCTCATAGAAACTCCCATGAGGAAAGGGGGGAGAACCAATAATGGGCTACATATTCGAGTGGGGTACCAAAATATAGGTAAATTGGCCTTCTGATTCCGGATCCGGTACTCTCATGGCTCTAAATCTCATTGAAACCCCCATGGGGGGAGGGGGAGAACCCATAATGGATCGCATATTCGAGTGGGGTATCAAAATATTGGTAAATTAGCCTTCTGATTCCGGATCCAGCACTCTAATGGCTCTAAATCCCATAGAAACTCCCATGAGGAAAGGGGAGAACCCATAATGAGTCACATATTCGAGTGAGGTATCAAAATATAGGTAAATTGGCCTTCTGATGCCGAATCCGGTACTCTCGCGGCTCTAAACCCCATAGGAACCTTATTGGGGAGAGAAGCAAAATCCACATTTTTCAATGTGTTGTAGTGAGATATGGAGACAAAAGTATAATTGTGGCTTTCTTATTTCGAATTCCATACTGAGATGACTGTACGACCTTAATGACGGGCTAAGGGCAGGTACAAAATTTTAAAATGAATTAATTTCCAAATGAGCTAAGAAATACTGACGACTTGACCGTGTCGGTGTTATTCTGCGTTCAATGTACAATCTCTCCCTCCTGCCCTCCTCTTGATACGTCTTTCGTCAAAAAATTTAAAAATAAACTTGTAAGCCCATCAAAACGAATAACATTAATGGTTTGACTGTAAAATCGTCCCGGTCGATATGGTACAAAAGCCAAATAATCTTCAGAAAATCACGTTGAATGTTTGATGCTATGGTAGAAGATTTTGTTTATGAATTTCAAATGAAAAAATTCCTCGTAAGCGTGATGATGCGTGAATTATGAATGTTTTTCGAATATCAATCCTTAAGTTGGTATGTTATTTTTTTTTTTCAACTGTGTGAAAGTTTTAATTGCATTTAGTTCCTTTAGTTTTGTAAAATATGCAATTCATCGAATGAATTTTAATTCATTTCGAGATGAAAAAATTGGTTAGCTAAAATTTTCGAAACCAACCATTACGCCTTTCACGGTTTAGATAGGCATTAAGCTGTGTATTCGTGTATGGTTCTCGTCTCCTGCTGACTATGTATCGAAATCTCGCCGTTTTTCATAGTTTCATTCAACATGACACCCTGTATAGTGTATATATATACATATACATACACACACACGAATACGGTGTTTTAAAAACTTAACGTTGTTGCGCCTCTTTCACTCCCCCACCTTCTCCAAATTCTTTCTTCACAGTCGGCCCTAGTCGGCTTGGCGATACCTTTCTTTACTCTTACCTACTCGTACGTGTAAGCAGTATTACAGTATACCGCAGAAACACAACGTGCTTGATTATTCTGCTCGATGGTTTTGCATCCACTGGGACGATAGCGATAGGGGTGTCGGTGTAGTACGACGCGACGTATTATTATTATTAGGGAGGACATAAGGAGAAAATTTTCTCTCCGCGTATAGTTTTTCTCTTACGTCGTCGTCGTCGTCGTCATCGTTTCGGTTTTTCTTCTCTTGTGTAACCTGTTGACACGATTCGCAGCAGCATACAAGCAAAGCGGTATGGTATGGTATGAGTTTTGAAGAGAGAACGAAAGAGTAAAGTACCAACAACGTCGTCTTTTTTCACGCTTTTATAATTTATTAGCCTTGTTCGGTGTGCTGCGGTGCTCTCTTGTCTGTCTTTCTCTTTTTCTCTATTTTTGTATATGTTTGGGGCATGTCTTTTCTTCTTTTATCGCGCGCGCCCCCAAACCAACCTACGCGGAATTTCAAATAAACTCGACGACGATACGATGTCGACTACCAAAAGACATATTGTGTGTGTGTGTGTGTGTGTGTGTGTGTGTGTGTGTGTGTGTGTATGTGCTTACATTAGCTATACTTAAACACACTGGCAAAGTGTAGAAGCTACTAGAGTCACCTTTTTATACATAGTAATTTTTTCAAATTAATGCAGAGCAAGGAGGAAAAAAAAATAACATAAATGTAATAAGGAGAAGAAAACCAACAGCAATGGCATCTTACTACGCGTAGTAGATACTTGTTAAAGAGAAAATTTTCCCAAGACGGCGAAGTGAAAGTACCTACTCGTAAATCGTACCAGCTTCTTACTGACGTGTTTTTTGGGTAAACATTACAAAATTGAAGTTTCACGTTTCGTTATATTATTATTATACCTATACCTATATACGTACTACGATGTATACAAAGTGGAAACTAATTATTAGCGGGGGTTGTTTTTTTGTGTGCGAGAAATTCGTCTCTCCTCGACATGAGATAAAACTAAACGCGCAACGATGCTGCCAAAAAAGCTGACGATGCGACGAAACGCTGTGTTGTTGTTCATATTCAAACTTGGGCTCGAAATTCTTCTCACGAATTTCTCATAGCGATACCGAAACGACTCTCACATTTTTACGTTTGTTGTTGGTAGGATGCGACGCGACGCCGAAGGTAGTGCGGCTTGGCGTTCTCTCTTTGCTTCGTCCTTTTATTTGACGTCCTGTTTTCTTCCTTGTGTGTATACCCGTCCTGCTGGCCTGGCTGGTGTTATAAAATACGCACTGTGAACGATGCTAGAGTGTTCCGTGTACTATGTTGGTATCTCTTTCTTTTTCCATGTCTGTTTCTCTTGCTCTTGCTCTCTCTCACTTTCCCTCTCTGGGGGCTTTTTGACAACATACCTACCGATCAGCCGTGCTAGTTGCGCCGCTGGACCAAATTTGTAATAAATAAACGACGCCGAAGACGATTCACGTTTTCCTATAACGACCAATATATCGTGACAGATGAATTGGAAAAAAATTCCTTCCTTTTCAATTCGTCACATTATTGAAAGCGTAGCGTAGTTCGAAATACCGAGCTACTTAAAAATACCAAGTTTTATTTTTTTTTGTGTGAGGGATGGAAATGAATTACGCTTTGGTATCGCTCTCTTACTTTTTGCCTCTCTTCGCTGCCTGCTTTGTAGACGTTTGTAATGTCTTCGCTCATCTATAATGTAAGAATGTACTTAGCTTGTTCTTACGTTCGTTTGCATACTTATGAGTTGAAACGAATGTAGGTGTGTTGAATTTATGAACCCGAAAATGTAAAAATAATCACCAGCTGATGACGTCGAATTGACCGAATTTTACGAATTAGGTCTTTAGACTTACTTGATTGTTTATTTTTTTCATTTGTTGCGCGTGCCCGTCTTGAATTGATAATGATGAAATATACCTCATTCGAATAAGATATGTGGGCGTTCGTCTTATTCAGATATTAATTTTAGGTCAGTCGTATCTATGTCTCTTGAATGCAGCAAAATAAGAAAAATTATTTCGATAAATTTCGATTCTTGAAATATTAAATTTTTTTAGCCTGATTTTCTATGTCATATTGTCAGTGGAAACCTGAATATTACAGTCCATCGACCAACGGCGGATGACGGGGGAATATCAACGAAATCCGTTTTGGAGCCATTGAGACAATTTTCAGCCATATCAGATATTAATTTTTTTTCCCCAAACATTAAAATTATTTACTCCGCTCGATACTGACCAAAAATCACTCCAATTCAGCCAATCGGCTCAGTTTGGTGGCTGATTAGGTATATATATGTATATATATATAAGTGGGGATGACCTTGGGTCAAAATTCAATTTTATCCCATTTTGTGGGAGGGGGTGCTTAGAGGCCAAAAACACAAAAATTGTTCCTTTTCAAGTCAATCAACAGAAAATCCAATGTTGTAGCATATCCAAAAATCAACCTCCTAGATCAATTAGGAGGAAAGATACGAAGGTTTTCCCCCTTGTTGACCTTGAAAAAGTACGGTTTCACCCCTGTCACCCCACCGAAATAAGCTAGGTGGTTTTTTGGTCAGGTTTTCTCATTTTTTAAGTTTTTTGAGTTCGTTGCTCGCATAACTCTCCTCCAATTAGAGCTAGGAAGCTGAAATGTGGTATGTGCATTGAGTAGGGAGCCTAAATGTGCCTTTTCGGAGTTTGGACTTTTCAGCCTCATTTTACTGCCTCACAGCCTCGAATATGTAGCTTTTTGTTTTTTTTTTCTTATTTTTTGAGTTTCTTCGTCGCATAACTCTCCTCCTAATTGAGCTACTAAATTGAAATTTGGTGTGTTTATTAAAAAAGGGGCTCTAGTGGCTCTTAATGTGCTCTTTGGGGATCACGAGTTTTCAAATGTTGATTAGGAAAAAGGCATTTTTTTCTCTACTTAGGAAAAATTTGAAAATTCAGATACATGTAATTCCTACAATAAAAGCAAGTTGGTAAAAAGTATATGGGATGATTTTTGTCAGAAAAAATTTTTTCTCCAAAGTCCACCACTTGAATTTAGCATTTGAACAAAATTTAATTTTACCCTTCAAAAATGGAATAGGCAACTTTTTCAATACATTATCGTGATCCTTATGCATACAGGGTGTTCCGTCTTGGTAGCACCTCCTTCATACCACAAGTAGAGCAACACAAGTTGTACTCATGTAGCATGGGTTGCCTATCTAAAACATTTCAGGTGCTTGCTATGAATATTTGAATTTTTTATTTTCAAAAAATTGCAATTTAAAAACTAATAATGGTAGAAATGTCTAGTTTACGCCAAAATGTGGCAAATACAATGTAATATTTCGGGTAAAAAAATTAGGGGTATAGGTAATGTGGTTCGCGAAAAATCAAGACATATTATCGATTGGGAATTTTATCCTGTAGCATTTTACTTGTATGTAAATTTTTTTTAGGACACACCATTCTCGAGTAAATTGGAAAAATGTGTTTACCCACATTCAGGAAATCATCGATTTGTGAACTTTCAGCGAATCTGTAAGTCGTTAACGGACTTCTGACCCACAAATAAACCACTTCGCGAAATTCGTTTTGCGAGAAGACAGCGGACGTTTCGAATTTTTTCGATGTGTTTAAATGAAAAAGTTTTTTTTTTTTTTTTGAAAATTAGTTTTACTTTTGGAGTTTAGAGTACCTTGCAGTACCTTACTATTCCTCTGGGAGACTTGTGGGCTAAAATTTCATACGAAGGTATTTTTAATTTTAAATTAGGTCACATATCCCAGAATTACTCGAATCGGAAAAACTAATTTTTTTCTGATTCATACCACTATACAAACCAAAAGCTCTTTGTAAAACTAATACAAAAAAAAAGAAACTGAAAAGTACCTAGTGAATTTACTTGTCACAGGCTAAATTGAAGGAGGGGTAGAAAACAACAAAAATTGTCCAAAAATCGATCATTCAGGAATATGGTGAAGGGATGTAGTGATATGGTGTCTAATCGGGCGTTTCAATTTTAGATTTTTTTGAAGGTTGGTGGGGAGGGGGGTAGTGAAAAAAAGTTGAGAAATGATATCAAATAGACGTGAAAAATTTGGATTGTCTGATTTAACTTTTACCTCCCCCCAAATTGGTTTGAAATTTCAAAATTTACATCAGAAATGGAAAATGAAAATTGTTTTTCAATTTTTTGAATTTGTCAGAAACGAAAAATCAAAAAAATTGTACTTTCATTTATTATGCTCACGCCCATTTGACATCATTTCGCAAGTTTTTTCACCACCCATTCCAGCTTTTGAAAAAAAAAAAACTAAAATTGGAACGCCCTAGTATGAAACAAGTTCGAACAGATGGTGAAAGTAGTAAAAAGGTACCGACATTAGGTTGAAAATAGTTTAAAAGTTAATAAAATCGAATTTCACAAAATTTCAAAGAGATCACTCATGGCTTGAAACAAGTTGAGAAAAAATTTCTCAATCAGTTCGATTTGTGAAATTTTTTTATAGAAGGATGGAACCATAGATGTGCCGTTTGGAGATTCCGACTTATTTACTCCATTGCTCCCCCTCACAGCCCTAAATACGTGATTTTTTGGTAGATTTTTCTAATTTTTAAAGTTTTTTCCTCGCATAACTCCCCTCCAAATTGGGCTAGAAAGTTGAAATTAGGTAGGTTCCGTTTTTACAGACCCTGTAATGTGCCTTTTGGCGGTTTTGACTTTTTAAAAGCCCCATTGAACCCTTTCTATCCTCAATGCTTGTTTTCAATTCTCACGATTGTAGTATGTCACGAAAATCAGGCTGAAAAATTTTTTTTTTCGTATGATTTCTTTATTTAATCGATTCAAAAGGGTATATTTTGGAACCATCTAAACGAATAAATGTCACCACGTTGCATTGCTGGAAAAAATAAACCCCAAAGTCAATGTGGCCAGCTTATCAGTAGGCTCAACCATTCAAAAATGAACCACGATCTACCCACCATAAAAATAACCACGAAAGAAAAAAATGAAGATTCGTACATCTACATAGGCAGTGGTAGGTACCTCTCCTACAAACAGGAGGGCTACACTGATATGAGTATACGTAGACGTACGTACTACATAGGTCCTAGGTACGTTACCAATCTTCAGAGAATACTCGTACCCCCCCCCCCTGCTTTCTCTCTGGCAATCTCAGCCCTGCATATTACGTACCTTCTACTTTTTTAACGAAAACAAACAATCGTCGGCTGGAAGTTTTTTTCATTTTACATTGTGGCGAGTCAGCGCAGCGTGGCGATGGGCGATGTAACGCTACGATGACTATACCATATTATACGACATGGCATGGCAGCGGGAACGTCTTATGAAATTTTTGCTCGGTGTCGTAAAAAAGGTCTCAGGTCGCTTGTAAATGTAATGAAGTTTTCATTTGGTTTTTAAGTAATGGCCTCCCATAACCCTATTTCGATAAGCTTCGAAAAGTATGCGACGCGGTGGCGTTGTTTTTGCCAGTCGAGTTTCTTCTCAGTGAAGCAACTCGAAGCATAGTAAAGGGTTTTTTACGACACGACGTGAAACCTCGTTCGCCTTTATGTAATATTTCGATTCATTAAATCTTACAATCTGTTTCGTCGAATATGATCCTTACCCGTTACCATCGTTCGGTCCTGCACCCTGCAGCAGCCATACCGATGACACAAGGTTGTACTTACTTACACATAATATATATATATAAAACCTACCCAAATGCTAAATCCAGGCCTATACGACTCATTACGAGTATCTGCAGCTTGAATTTCACCGTTCCCAGCGAACCCATAAAATTGAAAATTGAGCCTAGTAATTGCCTACTGCGTGTGAGTTATTTCAAGTTCGAGTCGATGCCCGAATTTATATGTACTTTACATGTATCGTATACTTTGTTGATTAGTTCTACCTGGTGGTTTTTTTTCTTGATTTTTTGGTACATGCGTATTCAGCAGCTTGGCTCACTCTCGCCCTGGCTGTTTCGATTATATAGCATCACTATATAATATTCGTATAAGAAGTAACGATTCCTTCACTATTTGACAACATCCTCTTACAAAGGAACCTTTCATACTGACCGACTCCAATTTGAACGAAAATAAGCTACATCGACCCCCCCCCCCGCTAAGCCAAAATTTTCACCACTGAAGTTCATTTTAAAATTCTAGCTGAATTTTTGAAAATTATTAAAAAAAAAATTTCGTTGATACGCAGGGTATCCGGTGTGAGGTTGTCAAGACTTAAAATTTTAGAGGCGACCTACCGAAAAAATATGTTGAATGGATAAATTGCCTAAGGTGAAAATCAAAGGCACAAATGTAGCTCTTGGAAAATTGTTTGAAATGAATTTTCTAGTATGGGAATAAGTAGTGGGAACAAAACTTGACAATTTTTGTGATGTTTGATATTAGTTCAACTTCGAAATTGAAAGGCTTATACTGTATGTTGAATAAAAGATTGGTTCTCACTCCTATCCCCTCCCCGTTAGAAAAAATTGATAACAGGCATGAATAATGCATTACAAGTTTTATAAATTTTGTTTTATTCATTTTTCACATAACATTGAAAATGGAGCAGCCACAAGCACATTTCATACCAAAAATCACTTTGTATGAAATTTTCGTGTGGCTCCTTCAATTTTTATGTTAGACAAAAACTGAACAAAACGAAACTTGTTCAATTCTCAATGTACTACCCATGTGTGTGATTATGTTTTTAAACGGAGTTTTTTTCTAATTAGTATGCAGCAATAAACCCTTCAATTTCCGAGTTAGGCTTAAAAAGGACGTTTCAAAATTTGCTTAGTTTTGCATCCGCTATTAATTCTCAAACATGAAAATTCATTTTGGACCTAATTTTATAAGAGCAGCTTTTATTCCTTTAATTTTCGAACCAGACAACAATTTATTCCTGAAATATGTTTTTTTCAACAAAATCTGTTTCGTTGCCCATGTCAAATATTTATTTCGATATGGATCAAAATCGATCAAATTGGGGTAATGGGCTTAAATTGGCAGTAAATTTGATATTTTTGAGTGGAAGTAACGTGGAGTCAAAAATTCAGTTACCTTCAAATTTAAGGGAGGCAGTGCTGAGGGGCTAAAATTTCAAAAACTGTTTGTTTTTACATCAATCGATAGAAAGTCCAAAGTGGTACAACATATCAAAAAATTAGCCTCCTAAATCAATTAAGGAAGGGAGAAAGTACCCCTACTACGTCCACATTCCGAATTTCAACGTCGTAGCTCATTTTGGTGGGGAAAGGGGAGGAAGAGCCCTTTTTTAAGATCAAAAAAAGATAAAACCCTCATATCTCCCCTCCTAATTGACCTTGGAGGTTGATTTTTGGATATGCTGTACAACTTTGGATTTTCTGTCGCTTGACTCAAAAAGGAACAATTTTTGTGTTTTTGGCCTCTCAGCACCCCCTCCCCCAAACTGGGGCAGAACTGAATTTTAACCCAAGGTCATTCCCACTCATATATATATTCAATACGGTGCCAAACTAAGCCGATTGACCGAATTGTAGTGATTTTGGTCAGTATCGAGCAGAGAAAATAATTTTAATGTTCGGGCGAAAAAAATAAAAAAATAAAAATAAATATCTGACATGGCCATAGGTTGTCTTAATGGTTTTCTAGGATCCCAAAACGGATTTTGTTGGTATCCTCCCCCTCCCCAACTACTGTTAGTTGATGGACTGTTGATGACCAGGTGCTAAAAATGAATACCGGATATCAGCCATCTATTCGAAATTCCAAAATAGTCTCTTTAGTTTAAAAAAATAAGAAATGAAATAGGCAAATAGAAACGTGTTTCATTGACATAAACGTTGGCTCGAATTGACTTCAGCGATCAATTGAAAACCGCCTTGACATTGGCTTGGCACATTTGTCTAAAATGTATACTTTGTAAGTAAGTATAACGAAGGTGTTATGTAGGTAGGTAGGTAGGTAGGTAGGTAGGTACTAGGTACCATGTAACGACGTCTTGTCTGTTGAAGCTTTCGACGTTCGACTTGTCTTAATTACCTAATTATCTCGTCTGTTAAGCTGCACGTGTGAGGTGTCTTCTCCTGTTTTATACTACATATAGATACATATTACATACGTACATTGATGTACAAAAGAGCGATTACCGCGGTTAGCTTTTCTATTATACCTTACGTCGTATTACTACGAGTAAAACGAAACCATAGCGTGAATTTCTGATTGATCGTGGGTTGCCGCGCACCGCGTTAAATCCCAATAAAATAACTATTCTATCTTTTTCCTTCAGTTCCCTTCTTACTTTGATTTGATTATCTTCTCGCTACGTGTAGTACACATTTGTGGGTACATTACCTACTTGTAGTATAAGATATTGGCTGAGAAAGACCTTGAAGTATGAGTTTATTATTCGTACACAGTATGCAACTATGGTGGGCTGAAATGTTGCTTTTTTTTTGGAAATGTGCGAACGGCGAGGTCACTATTGTGGCGAAATGATCTCAAAATAATGAAATGAAAATTTCAGCTTTCCAATTCAATTTTTTAAACTTGTAAAACTGACTCAAAGTTTGTAAATTTTTAAAAAATTAAAAAAAAACATTTTTTAAAAATGGAATTTTTGCAGCATTTATATCGAGAATTAACTGATTTTTCAGAGATGCTCGAAGAATGTTTTTTCGTGTATTTTCAAGAATTTTTCTCGCTTAATTAAATTTTTTTTCCGTAAATTTATAATAATAAAATGGGCTAAGCATATTGACTATGGTAAACCAAATTTTACGGTGGGGGTCATAATAGTTGTGAAATAACCTCAAAAGCATGTGGTAGAATTCCAGCTCCATAACACAGTTTTTAAAAGTTGCAAAACTCACTTGGAGTTTAAAAATTTTTGAAATTTTTTTCCAAAAATAGAATTATATATTCGAACTTGAAAATGATAATTGACAACAAGTTTTCATCGCTAGCCCTCTTTTCATAAGTATTGAAAAAAAAATGCCCCTTTTCACGTTTTTTCATGATTTTTTGGCAAACCAAGAAAGCAATTTTTTGTTAGACTGCCCCCCCCCCCGAAATACACATAATACATCAATTTTAGAGAATTGAACGCAGTATTTGAATTTTATACCCCACCGACAATTTTTCAGGATCACTTTTTACGTATTTTGAAATAAATTTCATTAAAAATAACCCCTTTTTTGGAACTATTTATATTGTATTTTTGTGTACTGAAATACTAATTGAGAACCCACGAAAAGAGCAAAAGCGAGGAAAACAGCTGTTAAGTGGACGAAGATTATTGAAAATTTACTGAAAAAAATTTTAATAATGTGGAAAAATTCTTGAAAAAACACAAAAAAAACCTGTATTAAGCACCCCAAAAAAATCGTACATGAGGGATAAAGTTTAAGCATTTCGCTTAGTTGTCTAAAATTGATTTCCTGTATACATTTCAAGGGGAGGGGGGGGTTAAAAATCTTTTTTTCTCAGAAACTCACGAAAAAATGCAAAATACACATGTATAACATTTTTAAAAATCCCTTGAAAAGAGGGGTAATGATAAACTTGTCACCAATGATCATTTTGAGCTCAAATAAATGTAGTCTTTTTAGGTATTAACTGAGGTCAAATCGTAGATCTGACTTCATTATCGTATTCGGGGGGGATTCGATTTATACAAAAACGTCACCAACATCACCAACCTAGGTATTGTCTCTAACTGGGGGGAGGGGGGTGTCCCTGTGCCCAAAACGGGTCCGCAATAATTCGCTGTGACTTTCCTACGATTTTATATCGACAAATCTGGTAAATATGTTAAATTTCAAAACTTTTGTTATAAATTGTTGTTTGATATTAATATAGAAGTTGCCCTACTTGAAATTGACTTTTTTTTCAACAAAATTGCAATTTTTTATCATGTTGAAAGTGAGTGAAAAAATTAAGAGAGGAGTGTTTTTCGACTAATTCAGACACGCTGAATACTAATCCGGTATTTATTTTTCGTTCAAATCACTCGTTCGCATTTTGACCCTTCACCCCGCCTGCGCCCATACCCACAATTCCAGAATCATGTTTCTTTGCCAAAATTTCAATGACGAAACCTGATACGAAATTTTACGCTGAACAACTTTACTTCTTTTCATTTTTAACGTATTGGCCATTATTTCTGAGAAGAATGCGTTTTTAAGCATTTTTTTCAGTTTTTGAAAATGGTCCAAATCTTTGAATAATTCGACAAAAATGTCTAAAAATTATAGTTACCAAAACACGTACTTGAGCGAAACAAAATTTTATGTACACCCCACTGAGGAGATATACAGGTGTTCTTTTGTCCATGTACCTCCTCTTCCCAACCATCCCTTTGGAATGAACAATTTTGTAAAAATTCATGTTGATAGACCCATCATCCCTCTAAACATTTAGATTAAAATCATAATTTTTCCTGAAATACCCGTGAATAGAGAATTTTTTCCTACAAAAAAAAACGTTTTTTCGATATTCTGAGTGAGAGAGGTGCAGGGGGCAGTTATTCTTAAATTTTCTGTTTCGTAAAAATTTTGAAAAGCTGAGATCAGGGACATTTCGCTGTACTTAACGAGGAATATCCAAGCTCAATTTTCCATTCACCACTTATTTCCATTTTTACTTACTTTTTTTTTTTTACTTTTTTCCATTTTACGTGCCATATACTGCAACTTAGGCCAGAGGCACGGATGGGAAAATTTGTTAGATTTTTTTGAAATTAATTTTAATTTAAATTTTTTATAAGCAATATCTTGCCCTTTAATATTTAGAATAGGCAACTTATTCGTATTACGTGTTTTTTTTTTTATGCTACTTGTGTGGTTGGTTGGAGTTTCAGCACCAACTTTGTAGCTGTTCGTAGGCTCCGTGATGGTAGTTTCCTGGGAGGTCCCTGATATTGCGACCGTCCGCACTATTAGGGCGCGTGGGGTCGCAATACCGATGGCAGTCGCGGAAAGCGCACTGTTAAGGCGCGTCAGTCCGCAATACCGGGCTTCGCAGGTCCGCACTATTAAGGCGCGTGGCTGCGAGAGGCTTCGGGTCGAGTGTAGACAATAAACACGAGAACGGTTGTGAATGTTTATTTATCTACGAGCCTACTCTTACTCAATAAAACTGATTTACATTGCCGTATTTATAGGAAACGATGAAAAAAGGA
>FIZR01032082.1:0-12636 GCA_900060175.1 Ferrisia virgata | reverse complement strand
TAATTCGTCGTACAGGTTTTGTATGCATCTTATCGATATTTTAGAATGGTACACTTTTAAATTCCTGCATTTCCTGCCACGAAAATAAATTGCCATAGTTTGAATATAAATTTGGAAAGAAGCATAGGAATACTTTTGAATAGATAGCCGACCTTTAATCTCTTCGCCATCGTCGTGTAAAAATCGACGGTGAAAAAAGATTTCTACGAAAATGTACCAGAATTACCCATCTGCATTGTTAAATTGGTAAAAAAATCGAAAAAAATTCCTTTTTCGAGGGTGTAGAAGGGGTTCATTTGATCATGAGAAGTCGAGACCCCCAAAAGACACACCCTGCATACTTCTCCGAACTGTGTACGAAATTTTAAGGCGCTAGCTCAATTAGGGCGACCTGTACAGGTGAGCAATTAATCGAAAACGTTGAAAAAAATGTTTATAAAATGTTCTAAATGGACCGATTTCTTGGGCTGTAATCGACGTAGACAATTCATTTTTGGATATGTTACAGCTCTTTCAATTCCCTATCGATCGGCAGTGAAACTTATTCACTTCTCAATTTTTCACCCCCACTTACCCCATCCCAAAAAATGGACCTCCCTCAATTTGGACCGAGGACCGTTCAAACTTTGATAGAAAAATACAATTGGTGAGTTTAGACCAAATTTCAAATTTCAGCAATTTTGGCCATTAATTTTCTCCCTCGAAAGAACTAGGTAGAAAAATATTCAGAACCCTTTGCACGCAAAGAGTAAACATCGAAAGAATGTAAGTTTTGATATTTTAAATGTACAATTTTTTTTTATTTTTTATTTAATACTTATCACTTTGTAATTTTCCTCAACATTCCAATTTAAAATCATAAAATCAACCAGAGTAAAAGTCAACTAATTTTTCTCGATATTTCGATTTGAAATTTTAAAATCAATTTAGGGTCAAGCTCAATTTTTGACGAGTCAACTTCAAACATCTCTACCTCCACATTTCAACTTAAAATCATAAAATCAATCCTTCATAAAATATAAGTCCACTGATGTCATTCCAGGTCATAAAAACCTGTCCACTGATGTCAGTCTAATGATGATGGCATACTGTTGACAGTCCACTAATAACATCTCTAATTTTCTTCAACAATTCAACTTGAAATCATAAAATAAATCATTTAAAAAATAAGTTCATTATGTCATATCTTTAATTTTTCTCAACATTTCAACTTAAAATCATGAAATTGACCCTTCATAAAATAAGTACACTGATGTCATTCCAGGCCATAAAAATCCGCTCGTTAATGCCAGTCCAATGATGACGTTACACTGCTGACAGTACACTAATAATATCTCTAATTTTCCTCAACATTTCAACTTAAAATCATAAAATCAATCCTTCATAAAATAAGTCCACTAATATCAGTCCAATGATGACATCGCACCGTTGATGGTCAATATCTCTAATTTTCCTCAATATTTCAACTTAAAGTCATAAAATCAATCCTTCATAAAATAAGTCCACTGACGTCAATCCAATGATGATGGCATACTGTTGACAGTCCACTAATAACATCTCTAATTTTCTTCAACAATTCAACTTGAAATCATAAAATAAATCATTTAAAAAATAAGTCCATTAATGTCATATTTTTAATTTTTCTCAACATTTCAACTTAAAATCATAAAATAAGTACACTGATATCATTCCAGGCCATAAAAATCCACTCGTTAATGTCAGTCCAATGATGACGTCACACCGTTGACAGTCAATATCTCTAATTTTCCTCAACATTTCAACTTGAAATCATAAAATCAATCCTTCATAGAATAAGACCACTGATGTCACATCTCTAATTTTCCTCAACATTTCAACTTGAAATCATAAAATCAATCCTTCATAGAATAAGACCACTGATGTCTATCCAACCCATAAAAATCTGTTCACTGATGTCAGTCCAATGATAACGTCACATTGTTGACGGTCCACAAATGTCACCTAATGATGATGGTCAACTGTTGACGATTTTTCTAGAATGTGCTATTAAACATCTTTCGATGTTAATAGAAATCAGACCAGTCGAATGCCATTGTCAGGGTTTCCCTTCGAAAAACCTGACTAAAAAGTATCGTTTCTAATCAATGGTAAGGGTGGAGAGGTGCCAATGGAGCTACAGAGTTAAGACCGCAAAAAGGCACATTCGTGCTGAATCTACGTAGCAAATTTCAACGTCGTAGCTCAGTTTGAATGAAAGTTATGCCAGGAGAAACAAACTCAAAACATAAGAAAACTCGACCAAAAAAAAATACAGATTTCGTTGAAACTCCCCCACATCGATGGCACTTGCTTAGTTTATATATCAAATTTAAACTTCCCAGCTCAATTTGGAAGGGTGATAGGGGAAGAAGAGCAGTTTTTTCGAGGTCAAAACGGGAAAAACCTTCATATCTCCACTCCTAATTGACCTAGGAGGCTGATCTTTGAATATGCTATACAACATTAGATTTTCTATCGATTGTCTAAAAAAATAACAATTTGTGCGGTCTTGGCCCTCAGCTACCCCTCCCCCAAATTTGGACACGACTGAATTTTGCCTCAAAATCATCCCTACTCCAGAATATCAAATGGCACGCCAATCAAAGCCTATTACCCACATTTGATTGATATCGGCCAGTATCAAGCTGAGCAAATAATTTTTTAACTTGGTGGGGAAAAAATAAAGGAAATAATAATAAAAATGAATATCTGACGCGGCCAAAAATAGTCGTAATGGTCTTCTAGGACTCCAAAATGGATTTTGTTGTTACTCTCCCCCAAAATGCTAACAACTTACCCACTTTTTTTCAAATGGTAAAATGATAATTCGAATAATTTTTCCATTTTCAGCGAGAAATTAAAAGTTTTTCAGAAATTTTTTTCAACTTTTCGCATTGGGTCAATATGTAAAACAGGTAATATTTTGAACAACTTTTTCATAGTTTTACCCTTTGAAAGTGAAAAATTAATTTTTTTTCGAACATTTTTTCAATTTCTTATGCTTTTTGAGATGTGAAGCGAGATGAGTTCGTCAGTTCACTAACTATCTTAGTGATAAAATGAGACATACAAGATATGCCTAAACATTGCACATCTTCGCATACGTTGCTGAAAAATAATACGGATGGAAGGGCAGAGTATACATGGAAAGTAATAAAATCGTCACCGTAATGTAAAAGTACAACAAGGGTAGCCAACTTTTACGGCATTATATTTCGCTTGTTTACGACCCAAGTCCGGAGACGAACGTCAAGTAACGCTCAAATTTGTCACATGCGGATAATCAAATGCAACTTGCATTACGTGATTGTCATATTCGAGTAGGTGCATTGCACATTGTACGTATAGGTTAGGTACCTAGTACCTTAAATCGAGTAAAGAAAATTTTTCCTTTTATTATGTAGCTGGTGGTGACAAATCAAATTTACTGGTGAGAACTTACCTACATTAATTTTTTACTCCGCTATTTACTGGTGTCCTCTGTCCAGCTACTGCAGATTCCACCTTTATCAGCCTTCATTTTGCTAGCATAGCAAGCAACGTCGGTAGGTAAATAGGCGCAATGTACAAATAAAACGGATAATTTTAGACATTACTGCGAAGCTCCGCCATAAGCATGCGATACAAACGCTTCATCGTTACGAGTTAATGAAATTAAAACTTTGAAAAATAGTACCTACTACGCTTTCGTCAGTGTACTTTTTTATTTCCTTCTTCTGTTTTCTTCTTCTTATTTTTATTTTTTTTTTTGCAACAAAACGTAACAAAAAGGCAATTTTTTTCAACTCGGTTTCTTTTGCTTTAGTTTGCACACAACTGCGACCTTATTGGACGTCGAGATAGAAAAAAATATACGACCAGGCTGCTGTAATAAGTAAGTACCTGCTTACGTAAAAACGTAAAAGCTAGACAAAATTTTTTAATAAATGCCTAACCTCGTAAATATAAAATATTCGAGTAAATTTCTCCAAATTATCGTTATCTTTTTGCCTTTCTTTCTCGTCTATTTCATCGCATCGTCCGCTCGCTCGTACGTTCAAACAGAGTGGCTCGAGGGAAAAGCCTTTTTTTTTTTCCTAACAATTTAGCAGCGCCACCACCGTCGTCGTCCGTTCTGTTGAACAACACCCTTCTCTTGGCGTCTGCAAAAAATTCCATTACAGGGTAAAAAATGAATAAACCTCGACCTAATACAGTACTCAACGTATGTAATACTACCTACAACAGATACCCACTACAATGTGCAAAAATGACATCGAAAATAGGTACCCAGCTCTGCGTAGCGTCCATTTTGGCCTAAACTCAGATAACGCAGCACACAAGAGAGTACAGGCGATGGCGGGTGCAAAAACTCCTTTCAACTATGTACCAGCAAGTTATGTGTACCTACCCGCTCAGCAGCAGTGCTCTGTACCTACACAGCACACAGCACAATGATAAAGTTAAGGCGATTGTTTAAAACACACTAAACAATTCTCAACACGGGGGCGCTAATATTGCGTAAAAGTTTAAAAACGAATTTCGTCGAGAGGCATAACGAAGCGTGACAGGCTTTTTCAAGGTCGTGTGTACACTTCTCGCAAAACCCTTCCTTGCGTTATTCTAGGTAGTTCTACGGTTTGATCATTTAGTACAGGCCGGGCCCGTCGCGTCACTGACTCGTATACAGTAGAAATAAAGGCGAAAGAAACAAAGGACCAACTTTAACGCGCCAACACAATTTGCCACAATTAAAACGAAATGTGCGTTACATTTCTTGGAAAAAGTTTCACATGTTCTTGCCAGGCGAAGGGTTCAGGGCAAGAAAAACTAGCATCGTCGATCCCGGTTGCGTAACTACTTGCATACACTCGTGTACCTTGCAAAGCATAGTGGTTCTTTTGAAAAAGAACTGCTGAAACCTTTACTTATACTATAAAAACACCAAGACGTACTGTGCTAAGGCGTCGAATCTCATCATTCTTTCAGATACGTACAACGTGTAGGTAAGTACCAATGTTAACGTTGCAGTGAAGAAGAAGAAGAAGAAGAAGAAAAAAACTGTATCATCACCGCATCGGCAACAGGTAAGCACTTTAAAATCTATACCTTTTCTATCTTCTCTTCTTTTATGATTCTCTCGAAGCTTTCAAGTTGTTCCATGCTATTATACGAATATCGATCGTTGCGTATATTGCAGCCATATTGTTTATACTGCCCCAACGAGAGTGGTGTCTTTCTTCGAGTAATATGGTTTTTTCTTACCTTGAATGTGACACTCATCTTTAGGGTCTATCAATTCGATTGTAAAATTTTTGTCGAGAAATTTCACATAAAAAGGTTGCGAAATATTAGTAGCACGCTCTTGAAAGAAGAATGATTTGTATTCTACAAATTACAGTGCTTCAAAATGATTGTATCTCTGTACGTTATTCCAGAGTTCAGAGATTGTGCAGCACAAAATCCGTACACAATTTGTGATACAGGTATAAGTATAATAATGTTACATATTTACTAGTAGAGAAAAATTTTTTGCATATCATTACATGGTAGCAGAGCGTGGTTTCGATTAAACCATCGGTTGTTTTTAACAATATAAATGCCACAAAATGATGATATTTTAACTTCTAGTAATTTCCAGCAATTTATGTACTGGTTGCATTATAACCATTGGTGCACTCAAGGCTGGATCTAAAGAGCTGTAGTCTACCGAAAAATGTTTCAAAAATCAATTTTGGAGTGTATTCGACTATTATAAATAATTTGATTTCAACACGTCATGAAATTGATAACTCAGCTTCCAAGAGATCCCTTTCGTACAACTTGGAAATTTTGATTTTTTTTTTCAAGAAATATGTTGGTTGGTAATTCCAATTGACGTAAACAAATGAAACAAAGGCAAAAGTCTTATTTTCAAGGAGAGACCCCAACATTATTTAGATACCCTGTACTTGGAGATCAGTAATGTACGAAAACGCCTTTTCCGAACCATATGTTTTTATCATTTTAGAAATATTTGCCTTTGTTTCACTCTCCCTTTATTTTGCCTTTTATTGCTACAAAAAATGGTGATAATTGCAGTATATTGGTATCTTTTAAATTCCAACGGTTTAAAAAAAAGTTTTAAATACGTTTATAATATCTGACTACGGATATTAGAACCATAAGATGTCTATCTGCAGGTCATAGTGGTGAGGGATTTACAGAAAATCCTGGTACCTACTCAGTTCTTCACGACTATAGCCTTCGCGAGCTCGTCTCACAAAATCCTGCAAAAGCAAGTCTGAAATTTTTGCATTTTTATTGTTTGAAATCTTGTAGTTTGTGTGCGTTGCCGCAAAGTTATATGGCGCCGTTAGTTTCAGTCTAGGGAAAGAATTGCTCCGAAGTTTCAAGTATAGATATTGGTGGTCCCAAGAGTAAGGGAAACCAGTAAATAGTTTCTTAGGTCTAACCTGTATAGGTGCTGATTACTGCATCCCGGCTATTATTTAGAAGACAAGCTACCATTTAGAGCAGCTGCTCCTTAAAACCAAAACTCATAGAACAAACGTTGAGATCTCCACAATTCAAAATGCAGAAATTTGATAGCATGCCTTTGCGAAATTTAGTGAACAGCGCTCCAAACGGCTATAGTCATGAACAACTTGGAATCTGGATTTAGTGTAATCACCTTACCGTGCACTCTGATCTGCAGATGGGCATCTTGTAGTTCCTGTGTCTATAGTTCTGAACAATAGCTGGAACATAGTAATCAGCTCCTCTACAGGATAAACCATGAGTAACTAATTACTGGTTTCCCTTACTCTTGGGACCATCAGATGGACATCTTGAAGTTCTAGTGTTAACATTACACAGGTTTTGCGATTAGGGGGCATTGGGTGAAAACCACTTTTGTTTAAGAAAGCAAAAAAAGGAAAAGAGAAACGAATTACAATTTTTTTTACTTTTTGGTAGTAGAGAACTTCTTTTTTTAAATACCAGTCAGTTTTTCTGGAGAAGGTTGATTATTTATTGTCGAGAAACGATGTTTTGTGATGCAAACAGTCTTCACCCTAAGCTGGCTAATCGCAAAACGCGATACATACATACATCTGACATTCCATAGAAATTTAGGCATTGAAAAACATAAGTTGGTAACATTGAATATGGAATAAATGTAATGGTAGCAGAGCGTGGTTTTGATGTAATAACAGTGATTCAGTTTAATAATTTCAGGTTTCTTACTCTGTTACTTTCTAAGATCACAACAATATGTGTTGTTCATCTTAGTCATAACTGCTCTCCAGCACAATTGTTGTTATTGTAATTACCATTGCATCACTTTGACTGATCTCTACGCTCATCTTTTTAAATTAATTAATTGGTTCTTAAATTTTCTCAACTCACATAATCGTTAATTTTTTATTTACCAAACGAGAAGCAGAACTTTACTTTTTTACAATCCTTTGTTCCTTCCTTGTTTCTCTTCAAAAATATCTTCCATACTACACCAAGTAAGGTATCAGGTTTACCATATCATCGTGAAGTATTAAGGTACAGGAGCACTTCATCAAAGGAGAAATCTAAGTATATCTGAACCACTTACCTACAAAGAAAAAAATATATAAAGAAAGGAAGAAATAGTCTTCTCGTAATTTCAGTCATCTCAAAACACATCATAAAGCTTGGACACAAAAGAGAAAAAAATTTAATTAAATAATTCCAAAGGGGCATCCTTCTTTTTTCAAGACAAACTTGTCGTGCGAATTTATTTCATCTTTACTTTCTCATCGTCCGTTTAGCAAGAAGCCTACGCAGGTAAATTAAAAATAAACGCCGAAATAAACTGAAAAACAAGTCTTTTATTCTCTCGAAATATTTTACCATTCATACCGCTTCTTTCCAGATGAGATTAAGCTTATTCGTCGCCGAACTTGAAACGCAAAATTGTCAATTCTCGATAGCAGTATACAAAAATGAACAGGATAGGCTGTCTTTTCATTTTTTAATACACGTTCTGAAATAATGTAACCGAGTGTATTGAGAATAACTTTCAGGCCATTTACTTATTTAAATTTAAACTTTTCTGTCCATTCATGTTACATTGAGGTGAATTTAAGATACATATGCGATTTACAAATCAGCCTACAGTCTGGTATTAAAAACTAACCAATAGTGCAGACCGAAAAATGAACCAGAAGCATGTAACACAGCGAACTGGCAAAAAATTCGGTAATTAAAATATTTATTTATTTGCGCCGGATGTTGCAACGTAACGTCGAGAAAAGCAAATAAATCGAAAATAAATGGCCTCCTTGTCAAAACAAGCTACAAAAGATTGCCAACATGATGTGCGCAGTACAAGGACATCGAGAGCAGAAATGGAAAACGAACGGCGATACAAAAACTCTCAAATCTGCCTTTAGAAATAGCGCAAAGTCGACGTTAGAAAATTTTTTCCCATCTTTTCCCCTATTTCCTTTTTTTATTTTCTTCTTTCGCACAAGCCTCTTTACCAAACTGTATACACGGAAAGGCGGAAAAGCATTTGTGAAATATTTTTACGATGGAGCCATCTGGTGTTTGATGTGATTTGATTGGAAAGACATCTTTAGAAATTATCATGACTGCGTTGTGGGGTGCTGCGCGGCGGCCCTATCGTCGTGTCGAGTGTCGACCTGCCAACGAAATTTTATCAAACATCAACGAAAAAGCTCTCAACATAGCTCTCGTCTCTGTATCCAGATGTTAAATACAGCAGAAGCGAGCGCCTGTACAATACAACGTCGTCTTTCGTACACTTACTCCAGCCGCTACGACCGTATTTTGAAAATCATTAAACTTAGGTAGCTTCGTAGGCCAACTTTCAAATGCCTAGACCATATTTGATATCATTGTAAGAACTAAGAAACACACGCGACGCGATTATTTACCTAAAATACCCACGAAAATATTCAACGTAAAATGCACCTCGTCGTCGTCGTCGTCGTTTTCTATAATTCCAGCACCGCCTACCTGATTATCATAATTTATCAGTACTGATTCGACGTTTTCTTTTTTTTAATTTTTAATTATGCCACTATGGAAAAATTTCTTTCCAGTTCTTTGTATAAAATTAATTAACAGGTGCTGTAAACTGGCTTCGTCTTTATGGTTTTTCTTCTTTTTTTTTTTTTTATCAATTAATTCTTGCCTTTATTTGATTTATTGATGCAAATAATCTCCTTCTCTTCTGAAAATACTCTCTGATCGTGTCCCAGCGATTACCCCAAATTGTTCATTTTTTTCATTAACGGACCTGCAGATAGGCAGGTCCAGGTCTGCTGTAACTTTCAACATTACTTTCTTCTCTGCGTTATAACGTCACTGCCATCACAATGAATACACCACATTAAATTGTGGAAATTTCTGATATTTACGTCGTAAACATTTGGATCATATACGAAGAAAATTTTGCACCGGTGCGCGGTGTTTATTGTATTCGAAAGCGAAGCGTTTTCCAACGCCAATTCATTTATCGAAATTTCCTGCCCTCGCTTCAACGTTTTAATAGGTTTTCTATTCAATTCGACGACAACGACGACGACGAACTAGCAAAGCTTTTAGAAAATTTTTTGCCTATCAAGTTGCTTCTCGCGTGAATTACATACAAAAGTTTCGACCTGATTTAGTACATTTTCACCTCCTCGCCATTCCTAGTGTGCGAATGTACGCCTATAGTTTTGTACAAAATACGTGCTCGAAGTTTCTACGAAAATAAAGCCAGCCAGCCAGTGCGTACCCGAAGTATAAATAACTACATATGCATGCAGATTGATAAAATAAGTACCTAATATACGTCGCCATCATTAGCGAAGTTGGCAGCGGCGATGAAAAATAAGATAAAGAATAAATAAGAAAATTTTCCAACTTGTACCATCTCGCAGGGGAATTTCAAGCCAATGAAAGGCGTTGTTGAAAGTAATTCTAAGATTGATTTTCCCAACACCTCAGGGGTAACGACCTAGCACAGCCTATTTCCTTTCTCAAGGTCTCCATTCTTCAAACACACAAATCCCCTTGTATTGAACAAAAATCTTCACACAAACGTTTAAATTTTACCATTTTAATGGAAGTTTTTATAAGCGAAAAAATTGGAAATTTTCAATGCCTTTCGAGACGACCTAAATCACAATGTACTCGGGGCAAACGCGACATTCTTTCTCAATCCGAACTACAACTATTTCCACTCCCATATCGCTGGTAATAATTTTCATGAGAGGGGGAGGAAAAAAAAAATGAAAATCGACCCACCCAAGTGTGGCCAGTAATTCGCCGCCACTTTTTCCACGTCTGCGAACAATTATCCCATTTCTTTTGTATAATTCCCAAAACGGTCACGATTATGGCGGCGAAAATTTGTATAAAAATGATAATTGAATTTTTTCCCTTTCGTTGGACGGCCACCACGGCCAGGCCAGGCCGTATTTGTTCGCGTCTGGTGGCGCTGTTGCGGTGATGGGCGCTTACGTCGCGAAAAAAAATTACTTTTTTGTTGGCCATAATTAACGCGGCGCTAATTTATCGCAGAGTATTTTTAATAACTAACGGCCATTACAGTTAATTTTATTGCTCATTTTTCTTGGCATTTGTTTTCCTTAATAATTCTCGGCCGCTCTGCGTTTTTTTTCTTCTTCTTCCTTCTCAAACCCCTGCTACACTCTTCTTCGACACGCCAACTCTTTTCTAGCCAGAAACCGGCTAAAAAAGCTTTGTTTATTAATCGGACAGATTAAAAACATTACAGTGTTTACCGTCGCAGTTGTTGTAGTAGTAGTAGTCAGCAGATGCCCAAACCTGCTGCGAACTCCAGTTTGATACGAAAAAAAAAAAAAATACAACTAATGAAAAATAGGCAAGTAGGTAGATTTGAATATCCTCAACTTGCTGCATCGGTACTTACTAGGTAGGTAATAGGTACAGGTAGGTATACTTTCTTACATTGTAAAATGACATTACATAATACGACGTATACTGTAGCACAGCCTAGAGCAAGTTTTTGTGGTTTGAAAGAATCAGACGACGATGGCAACGACAACGATGAACGACATAGGCGATATGGTTAAGGGTGATGAAAATTAGCACCACGAAGAGCTTCGACACAACTACCGAGAATTTCTCACCGTTGAGAAATCAATACGCCAAAAGGCTTTTTACTCTGCGACGACGAAGAGAGCGGTGTTTTTTTTCCTTCATAATTGACGCTTTAGTATAGTATACTTGATATTTGTACACACGTCGATGAGCAATCCAATTTTGCAAACTTGTAAAGTACCTAGAAGAAGTATCGTAAGAGGATGCCTAGGAGAAAAGAAGACAAGATGATAGGATGGAAATTCAATTTCTCATCAAACTATATTGAATCGTGTATTGTTACAATACCCGTCGAGGTATACAGATGGGTTTATTTCGGTTAATTAAAAATAAAGAAACTCGTTAAATTTTCTTTTGATGTATAAATTTTTCATTTTAAGCGAGCTTTTTCGTTTTTAATGTTGCTTTTCTTTTAAGAAAAATACCTTTTTAGAAACTGAATCTGTACAAGCTTTTATATTTCTTACTTTTTCTTTCCCTTTCTTTCTTCCTCTCCTGTGTTCCTTTCTTTCTTGCCTTTTTTTTTTTTTTTTTTTTTTTTTTTGCAGGTACCTATTTTACCGAGTAAAAAGAAATTCATTTTTTTCTCTAATAACGAAAAATTTCACGTATTTTATTAATTTTTACGTAAGACTATTAGTAGACAATAGTCGAGCGATGAGATGTCTCCCCAGAGACGTTATACCTCTCTCGAGTACTCTCATACACCGCCGGCGAAAATTTTCAAGGTATTAATACAGATGAATTTTTCATCTCTCAAGAAGAGTTCTTTTCTTCGTCGTGCCTGCTCATCTTGCCTTTTACGTACGTCCATGTACCAAAGCGAGCTTGAGGGAATATTGGAGTGTATTGAGTTTCGAGCAAGCTCATTTCATTTTAAGCCCTCGACCAGATACACGTACATAAAATACAAAGAGAAAAATATAGTGAAATTTTTTCTACCTGTATTCGTGGAATATTGAGATTATGATAATTATAACATTCATTTATACTACGTACATGGTTTGGCAATTCAGTAATTGTACAATATATTGTATAATTATTAGTTGATGAAAAGTCCTTGCATATCTTTACATGGTAGCAGAGCATGGTTTCGATTGAACTAATAATTTTTTTTAAATATTTTCATTGATTTACATGTTTTTAATTTTGGCGCATAGTTTGATATAGTAGATGCCCTATAATATCTAACATCTCACACAACTTTCGCATTAAACCTGGCTTACAGATGCTGAATAACAAATTTTAAACAATGAAATGTAACCTATCTATTTTTTTTTTAACACTGAATGTTCTAGAAAATTTTAGATACTATAGACCACAGCAAAAGTCGTGAGACAAGGATACATCCTCAGCCCTACTCTCTTTAATGCATACACCGAGTAGATAATGGGAGAGGCAACAGACGGCTGGACAGGAGAAGTCACCATCGGAGCGAAAAAACCATCCAATCTGAGATATGCAGATGACACAACACTCCTAGCTGAAAGTGAAGAAGAACTAATACAACTAATTGAAACAATC
>FIZR01032081.1:0-18124 GCA_900060175.1 Ferrisia virgata | reverse complement strand
GGTTATGTGTGAGTTTGGTGTGTCCTATTCGAAGTCGGGTGATGATTATTTCTTCCGAGCGATTTAGATGGGATAAGTGTTTCCAGGGTTTTATAGTTTTTTTGTGTTGAAAAAGTTTGTTTTGTGTTTTTTGGGACCACAAATTTTGCCAGTTTTCGAGTTCAATGTTCTCCAATTTGGGAATTAACCATCCGATATTGTTGCGTGACCTTAAGAAATCATTTTTACAGCGCAAAAACCGTCCCAAATACGATCGATTTTGGATCATCTCATGAATGATAAGTATCCCGCAAAAAACCAATTTCCAAAAGACATACTGCTTATATTTGGCTGAATGAAACTTTCTGAAATGGTGTATCCTAAGTTCAAAACACGTTTGCAATTTTTTTTCAAAAATCCCTCCTCCTTCCAGATTGAGATTACAATAAGAGTTGTAACGTGCCATTTTTAGCTTCCAGATGCTTTTTTTTTTTTTGCTAATTATTTTTGTAAAAACGTCGAGCACTTTTGCCACGACTAATGCTATTTTTTAAGGCGTTGGAAAAAATTATTCTTCACCATTTGATGCAGCTTGTACTGTTCTATGCGGGTGGTTTTCTAGGATCCCAAAACGGATTTCAGTGATACTCCTCCCTCTATCTGTTGTAGTTCGACAGTACGTAATACCCTGTTTTTCATTGACAATATCATACCTACAAGAAAACAGGAAATTTTTGAGAATTTTTGAGGATTTTGAACCTACCAGCAGGGGAAGGAGGACGATTTGCCCTTGGGTTTAAAAATTTAATTTTTTTAATTAACCATTAGGCACTGGTAGAAGATAATTATTAAGCGTATTTGCAATTTTTTATTTCGTCATTGGGGAGCGGTGAGGAGGGTGGGACAATGAAAAGTGTACTTTATTCAGAGTTTTTACATTTTTCTTCTCCGCAAATTTTCGATCGATTTTTTCCAAACATGGTATGAATATGAAGGGCAGGGCACATTGCAAGACTGGGGGATGGTTGTTGGATAGCAAGCGGGGTAGGCAACGGGTGAGGTGGAGGAACGAAATCACTAGTTTTATTCATAACAATAACTACGAGAATTTCGCCACAGATGGACTAGAATGGCAAAGAGTGAAGGAGGCCTATGCCCAAAATATGGGCCCAACGTGCAATAAAATATTAATTGTTAATGGTTGTTAGTTGATTAATTAATTACTTAACTGATTAAAGACTAATTGTTATTATTTAAGTTGCATAAGTATCTTGAAACACAGTTTTGTAAAGGCTAATAATAATAAAAAATGGAATATTTTCAAATTTTTCAGACACTAAATAAGTATGACTTTGAAAATTTCGGAAGGAGGGGCTTGTAAGATCTCTTTTTTGAGCTGGAAACTCGAAAAAATTTTATGGGGTTCTCAGAAGTATTTTACATCTCCCAGTCTCCCAGAATTTTTTCAATTTTTTTAGAGTAGTACAACCAACCCCCCCTCCCCACATCCCGGCAGAAAAAACTTGTATGGAAATTATTTGATTTGTAAGTGACTTTTGAATGAGCTGGGCGACGAGTCATGACTTCAAAAAATTTGAAAAAATTCTGAAAGGTGTAAAATACTTTTAATAAATGTGGAAAATTTTACGGAGTTTCCAGCTCAGAAAAAGGCTCGTACAAGCCCTCCATGAAGTTTTCAAAGTCTATCAAAAGGTCATATTTATAGTGCGAAAAATCTGAAAAAATTTCATATAGAGTAAAGTGTGTAGTTTTGAAAATAAATATAAATACACAATCTTCTGAGTTTTTTCGAATTTTTTAACGCGACTTAATGCTCGCAAAAATTGAGAGATGTTTCTGATAGAAAGTACACATAAAAGTACACATTCTGAGAAAAAAAATTTATGCAGACTTCCCGGGTTCAGAAATATTTTATTGTTCACCACACTCTCTATCTCAGTGGGCTGGAAAATTGCAAAAAAAAAATTATCTAGGAAGGCCCTTGATGCATTTCATGATTTTTGGCAGTTCCGCTCAAAAATGATTGTTCAAGGTGAACTAACAATATATGATAGTTCATTTTAAAATTCAAGAACTGTAGCATTTCAATATTTAATGTGAGAAAAGTTTTCGAAATTTTTTTTTTGCGTTTCAGAGAGTAAAAAATCTTGTGTAAAATTTAGAAAAATCGTAGGTATATCGAAAGATTGACTAATAATACTGCAAAATTAACAAAATAACAAAATCATTCGACTTCATAGTTCAACCCGCGTTTAGGAACTAAATTTTTTACCATCTACTACTCTTGATATGGGCCATTTAGAGATGGAGTAGTCTCCCAGATCCGCATTAAAAAAGTTAGAAGAAGTGATGATTAAAAATTCACTCCCAAGGTGTCCGCTTCTTGGTGGACCACATTGAGGGTAGCATGTGGTAAAATTCGTTTTTGGTCAATTTTTCGATATTCCACCCCGCTTATACTCCCTCCCTTAATGAGGGTTAGGGGCTGAGAGTAATTCGGAATATTCTACACGTTAGCAGTAAAATAATTCAATAGGTTCCTTCATATAGCTATCGTTAAAATACTCGAACTTATTTAATAATTGGTACCTAGCTACCTACCTACTCTATTCCCTATCGTTTTCGAATACCTAACTCAAGTTATGCCGTATTTTACGCTTCAAAAAACAAACGAAATCAACAGACAAGATTCTTCGTAAATTAATAGATATCGATAAAATATATACGTATATTACAAACGATTTCTTTTCGTTTGTTTGAAATTCACTGACCTCCTATTCCATTTATTATTTACCAAGTAAAATTTACTCTCAATCGAACCATATAATAAATGTTAAAGCTATACGTTTGTTGGAAAATAGACATCTTGTTGTAGAGGAAAAAAGCGTCTTTATAAATATTATAAATAATAATGAATTTCAAACAGTATTTTCAATCGAATGAGTTTGTTTTGTTTTGTTCATTCGTAAACAATAAATAAATAAAATCAAATGTTAAAAGGGTCAATTAGAATATCAGTATACGGAACATTGGCTCGTGATACGTTCATAAAAGAAAAGCCCATATCTTCAAGATAGGCACGTGCTTAAAGCGAAAAGAATTCATTAATATTCGATTTCATTGATCTTTTTTATACGCTGCAAACTACGTACATATGTAAAGGCGCACATAGATACGTAACGTACCAAATACAAACACACCTTTAATTACATAATTACGTATTCATATACCAACAAAGCCTTCGTCACTTTGAACATGACTCGTGACACTTTTTCCTTCGAGTAGCGTCGCGACGTTTTCTAGAAAGAACGGTGGGACACGATACGATGTGGCGAAAATGTTTAGTACGATGGAATTTCTTGGCAAAAGCACTTGAAAATCTCTCCAAAATTCGGGAGCACGCTGAAATAATTTACAGCATTTGAGGGCAGCGCGTTTTAGCACTGGCTGTTATCATCCTTTACTGACAAGTCGTTTTAAACCGAGAATTTACAGCCAACGTTAACCGTATAGCAAGGTAGTATAGGTATAAATACGTTCATATTCTTGTAGTCGTATAGTATAGCTAAGGTAGGTTTAGGTAGATAGTTATTTTGTACACATCGTTTTCTTTCCCACATTTGTATACCGGTAAGTTTTCCTTATTGCGTCTAGCTTTAATTGATTTCATCAATTTAAAACAACGACCGGAGATTTTTCAACGTTTCTGGTGCATTTCCAACTCGCCAAATAAAGGTGCATTTTTCGTATTATTTTTTGAAAATTTAGCGAATGCAATATGTACCTTTGGCTTTATACCTTTCGCAGATATTACACGTAACTTGGTGTAATCCCCTCTCTGTAGCATGGAATCTACATATACTAAAAGGGCGATAGATAAATAGATGCAGGAAGAAGGGGAGGTTTATAGTTCAAAATACATGGTCGAAATAGCGAATTATTTGGCATACGAGATTAACGTGGACGTATACTCGTACATACGGTATATAAAAGACGTTTATGTGTCTCTTGATAACGTCACTGCATACGAACACCATCAGCATAACCTATACTTTAGACATATAGGCAGTCTATCTCATTTCTCGCTGCCATGATTAACATATTAAAATAATGTCGAGCTCGATGTCTCGTCGTTATATGTTTACGATGCGTAAAAATTACGTGGCTACTCTATCGTATATAATACGTAGGTATAGTGCTGGTCCTTTACAACCGCCCAAAGTAGTCTGCCATCATGGATATGTAACAGTGAGGTATAAAAGAACATATGGATGAAATTTTGTTAATTTCGAAATCAGCTATTTTTTTAGCATTTGGCGACACTTTAATCCTGTCTGCCATTAGCTATATCAAAATATGATGTCGCGGAGTACCACTTGTGGAAATTTAGTTCATTTTAGAATTGACTTTTTGTTTTGGTCCTTTGGTCACTGATGTAACAGCCGCAAAAGTGGCACACTGGCAACTTTCTGCTCCTTAGAATACCTTCTTTCCAAAAAAGTTGAAGTTATGCGTTTTAAAATCAGCTAAAAAAATCGTCCTAGCTCCCCCCAGTGACTGGTTTGAAATCATCAAAATACTCGAAATACGGCTTTAAATGATGGGTTATTGAAATCTCTAATATTGGCTACTAAGATACACTCAAAATAGTAGACAGTAAACATCGTCCCCTGGAGCCTGATTTAGGGTCCCAACAATTCCCCCTCTCCACCAATTCTAATATCAAGACTTAATACAAGTCAAAATGGTCAAAAGTTGTGGTATGGGCACTTTTAGAATTCACTAGTACACTCATTCCAAGACAATCGACATCTGTCATGGTATGTGTGTACTAGTATGGTATGAATGAACCCCTGCCTTGATTTTTACCTATTTTGACTGATATTCAGTGTTGATAGAAAATTAATTTTGGTCAAATAGTAGAATTTTGGATATTTTGACAATTCCAATCCGGTCTGCCTAAACTTGTAACCATCACAAATGATCTGTCATGGTATGTATGTCCTTGTATGCTGTGAATGAGCCCCTACCTCGATTTTTACCCATTTTTACCTGTAATTAGTGTCGATATAGAAATAATTTTCGGGAGATGGTAGAATTTTGGGTATTTTGACAATTCCAAACCGGTCTGCCTAAACTTGTAACCATCAAAAATAATCTGTCATCGTATGTATGTCCTGGTATGCTGTGAATGAACCCCCACCTCGATTTTTACCCATTTTGACTGATATTCAGTCAATATGAAATTAATTTTGATCACATAGTAGAATTATGGGTTGTTTTCACAATTTCAAACCGGTCTGCCTAAACTTGTAACCATCAAAAATGATCTGTCATGGTATGTGGGTACTAGTAATGTCTAAAAGTGCCCATACCACAACTTTTGACCATTTTGACTTGTATTAAGTCTTGATATTAAAATTTGTGCGGAGGGGGGTGTTTTTGGGGCTCTAAATCAGGCTCTAGGGAACGGTGTTTACTATCTACTGTTTTGAGTGTATCTTAGTAGCAAATATTAGAAATTTCAATAACCCCTCATTACTTTAAAAACTTTGAACATTAATTTCGAATATTTATGAAATTACCAATGAAACCGTCCAAACGATTTTTCCTAATTCTAGCTAATCTGGAAATATGAGCCATCAAAGTTGAGCTGTTTCGCGAAAAATTGCGATTATCCAACAACTTTAGGAGTAATCCCTCAGCCCTAAGAAGGGTCAAGTCTGAAATAACGGTGATTTTTAGCCTAATTTTCTGCGTCATATTAATAATGAAAACTAGACTATTACGGTCTATCGACTTATGCCGGAAGGGGGGGGGGAGGTTGTCAACAAATTTTGTTTTGAAATCCGGGAAGACTATTACCACTATTTTCCACCATGCCAAATATTTATCTATTATTCTCTCTACACCAAACTAGCTCAATTTGGTGGGGAGATGGAGGAGGAACAGCCCTTTTTCAAGATTAAAAAGGGGGGAACCCCCATTTATCCACTCCAAATTGACTTAGGAAGGTGATTTTTGGATATATTATACAACTTTTAATTCTCTATAAATTGGCTTAAAAATAAGCAATTTTTGCGCTTTTGACCTCTCATCACCCCTCCCCCAAATTTGGGCATAACTGAATTTTGATCAAAGATCATTTCTATTTATATATATCTAATCCACTGCCAAACTAAGCCGATTGACAAAATTGGAGCGATTTTGGTCCATATCGAGGGGAGTAGAAATGAAAAAAATTTAATATTTGTCGTGGCTAAAAATTGTCTTAATGATCTTCTGGGACCTCAAAATAGAGATTTTGTTGATATTTCCTCCCCTCATCCGCTGTTGGCCGATATACTGCAACAGACTGCTTTTCAACGACAATATGATATAGAAAATAAGGCTTCAAAATTATACGCCTAGCTCGATACTGACCAAAATCAATCAAATTAGGGGAATACGCTTGAATTGGCGAGCTATTTGATATGTTGGAGTGGGAATGTGCTCGGTACAAAATTCAGTCATGTCTAAATTTGTTGGGGAAAGTATTGAAGGTCTAAAATCGCGAAAATTGTTCTTTTTTGAGCTAACAGATAGTCGATCAAAATTTGTTTAACATATCTAAAAATCAACTTTCTCTTTTTTGACCTTGAAAAAAGGCTGTCTTTCCCCATTCTTTCCATATTCAGCTAAGAAGTTGTAATTTAGTATGCAGACTTGGTATGGACCACCTAAGTGTTTTTTTAGGGTTTTGAATTTTCCAACCCATTGCGGTTTTTTGCCGGGTTTTCTTGTTTTCAATTTGTTCTTCATTTATCTGCCCTCCAAAATGATCTAGGAAGTTGAAATTTGGTACGCAGATTTAGTATAGATCGTAGATTTACCTTTTGGGGGTTTCGACTTTTCAGCCTCATTGCATCCCCTCACAACCCCGAAAAAGTTATTTTTTGTCGGTTTTCCTCATTTTTTTCAGTTTGTTCCTCGTATGGCTCCGCTCTAAATTGGACTAGTACGTTAAAATACGAAAATCAGGCTGAATACTTTCTCTTATTTACTCTAGAAATGGAATAATTCACGGATTTTCAATCTTTTACAAAAATCAGACTCAAAAAGCAGCATATTACAATATATTTTCGTTCTTTTTCTGAAAAAAAATTTAAAAACTTGAAATATCGTAACTTTTGTGGCTCCTTGCCAGGAGAAATGTTGATAAATCTCTTTCTAGTTTGGCTAAATTAGGTGGTTCATATTTTTTTTTGATTTTTCGAACTTTAAACATATTTTGAAATTTTAAAACTTACTCGTTTCAAAAAAAAATTATTGAAAAATTTGATTTTTTTGAAAATATTTAACGTTGAATCGAAGGGAAGAGGATGAGTTAATGATATAAAATTTAGGCCACGTTTTCAAACAGTTTTCTACCACCGATTTTATGTTCTAAAAAATTTTTAAATTATACAATTTTTCCAAAACGAACCACGTTTAACCGCGTATCTTACAGGGTTTTGGGATAACCCTCTTTGTGCGAGAAAATTCGCCAAAAATACACGTTAAATACACCTCAGGTCCTACGTACCTACAACAACGTAGCGATTACGTGGTAATAAAACATCACTTCTTGACCATCCAGCTCCAAAGGTTTCTCCCTATTGCAACTAGCACTCTAGTTTTCACCCAATACGATAAATTTACCGAGCAGTAGTGGAAGTAGCTATTGCTCGGTAATTCATCGAGTAAAATTTACATTACACTTATTACGTGAAATAAATAAAATTTATCTTCCTTTTCGGCAAAATTTACGAGCCACTTGTTTAAATTTTGCTCGTACAAAGTATCAATATATGGTACATGGTACATGATACTACATTCGTATATACCAGTGACGATGAGTTTCTCTACGAGCTGCTATACGTACGTTCACCATTATCCAGATTTTATTGTCAACTGGATCAAAGTTGGGTATGTTTTGCAAGAACAATCAATCATTTTTGAGTTGTTACTATACATTACGTGCATAGACTTAGATACTTTAGAGTGTTTCAAGTATCAGCAGCCGGTATATTTTCCATATACCTACCTATATGTTTATTTTAGTCGTCATAGAACTTCGATAGTTATCGGTTTCGCAGATGATATTGGCGCTTTTATTGCTTCTCGTATATGCCTTTATAAATGTCGAATTTTCTTTATAGCCTCGTTCTCGAAGAATATTCGCTTTTAAAGTGATCTTGTTTCATAGACTCCCTTGTGTGCTTTCACGCGTCTTGCTTGTAATTTTTACAAAAGTGTTATACGTTGACTCTGACTTTGATCTGCATGACAATTATATATTTTCTACTCTTTTTTCTACGGTTTAATGTTGAGCTTCATAACCTAATTAGATGAGAAATAGCTAATTAATACGTGTATATCATTCGAATTTATGAATAAAGTCAATATATATGTAGGGCATTTCGCCTTAACCTCTCTTCCCTTATATCAATGATAGATCAATTCATCGGACTTAAATGTATAATGTTTAGCATATCCAAAAAATCGAAGGGACCAAGATAAATAAATACAAAAAACATGACTAAAAATTTATAACTTTTAAGCTTTTTGCGAATAACTTTTGAAAAAGCTATTACGGACATCTCATAAAAAAATTTCAAAATGAAAGGAGAGCATCCTCCTCCACTTCATGATCTGAATAGAAACCTTCCCTGAAGGTTGCTTCCTAAATGAAGAAAAAAACGTGAAATGTTGAAATTTATTAATTTTGCTTTTTTTTTTAAGTTTATTTCGGAATATTTCTAAAAATTTTGGAATCTTTCTGAAAATTGGAGAAAATTTTGGAATATTTTTACTTTTGTGAAATTTTTGAATAGGATAATTATTTAAACAGATATGGTGTTAATATAATTTGTGAGAGGAGAAGTCCACTAAGGAGTAGAATAGACGATGAGCTAATGAAACTTTCATGGTATATGCATCGTAATAGCATAGACATTATTGATAATGCTATTTGATTTCGTACATACATCAAAGTTGACTATAACGAGGGGGTACGGGAGAGGTGGAGGTACCTCTTTTGCCTACATCACCTTTGATTATGTGGTCAGCGACACCTTTAAGCATTTCTTTACGAATATCATCACTTGAATTGAATGACTCTTTTTTTGTTTAACTGTAGCTCCACCCCCCTTGGGTTTACAGAACTCATCGAAACCTTATTTTACAGAAAATTTGATGTGGATTAATTTTTATAGACCCCAATTCTGCGTTAGGATCAATATTTGGACAGATATGGGCCAATAACCAGATTTGCAGAAGGTGAGATCCACAATAGCGCAGGGAGGTCGCGAAGGACAGGTACAAGACTCTTTGGATTTGTGTTTAGGACATCAAAATGGACTTGCATACCAAAATACCGCTTTCCGCTCAACTTTTCCGCGTAGGTCTATTTTTTCGGCTTTATTTACTGGGCTATAAAGGCTGAGCTCATTTTTGCTGCAGTATAAAATGGTTTGATTTACGAGATAGATCTTTAAAACTTTACCTAAACTCAGCTCTATGTTGTTTCCTTGTTTTCATCCATTCCAGTTGGGCAATTTATTTTGAAACGAATCGGAATATTTGAAGTTTTTACTCCTATGTTTTGGGTTTTTTCAACTTACCAAGAAGTGAACAACTTTAACTTACGTGAACGTGAAAGATTTACCATACGTTTGTCGTCGCGTCGTCTTCGTGATACGAATTTATAGACCGGGCTGTACCAGTGTGAGTGTGTTCAGTGTACTCTTGTAGGTATACGTAATGCGAGCCATATGCAGTAAACTTCCGTTTCCTCCGTATTCACATCGTGGTTTTCTACCACGAGCGTCAATTTGTTTCAAGTAATTTCTCATTTCAGCGATGCTTTTTCATCCTGCTCGTCCGTAGACAGACAAATGAACCCTTTCATATCATCAGCAACAGGTGTCAAATTAAAATACTACATAAAAGGAAGATGACACGTGCCAAAAAAAAAAAAAAAAAAAAAAAAAAAAATAGAGTGCACTCGTAAAATCTAGTGGTATTTTCGCGATTAGCTAGGAGCTTTGATAAGGTGAAGTGTAGGCAACCGTTATTACATTGTTGTACATCGTGTTGCATTAGTGTTGTGTGATGATCCTTTCTGTGATAAAATTATCCTTCGGATGGGTCGTAATTTAATATTAACGCCTACTCGCTACGACTTTTGTTTTCTGGCGACGCGTACAGACTCTTTTTCTGTTTTGCTGAAATAACAGAAGGCTGTATTATCTTGGTTACTTCACTATCCGAGTGAAATTATATTACGCTTGACGTGAAGATTATTTCAAGCGACTTGGTCCTCGATAGGATATTTTTATAAGTGTGGGTGCATTTGCATGCGTTCACAACCAATAAAAAGCCAGAAAATAAAAAATTTACATTTCTATAGTCTAACAATCGATAAAGCTCATTCTGTATTTTTAAAATTTATAAAAAAAAATTCCTATCGATATTATCGATGTTTTGAAACATACGTAATCATCAGAAGTATTTTCGTTATCAAAAGTAAAACAGTTGGTATGGATTTATTATCGATATAGCAGATCACATTTATGTAGAGCTAAATCTGTGTAGGAGATTGATATACGAGAAATAAACGACAGCTCGCGTTCTCGCTTAGCTAAGACACCCCATGATGAGAAAAAATGACCAGAAAACCCTTTTCTGAGGCTGTGAGGGGGGGTGCAATGAGGCTGGAAAGTTGAAACTTCCCAAAAGACACATCTAAGACCACTATAAAATCTAAACGCCAAATTTCGACCTCCTACATCAGTTTGAAGAGGAGATATGCGTGGTACAAACTCAAAAAATCAGTTTGTGGGCTGTGTGGGGGGGGGGTGAAGGGGATGAAAAGTTGAAACCCTCAAAAGACACATTGAAGACTTTTATTATATCTACATACCGAATTTCAACCTCCTAGCTCAATTCGAAAGGGAGATAGGGGAAGAAAATAGGGGTTTCAAGGTCAAAAAAAGGAGAATCTCCCCATATTTTTCTTCTAAATATATCCAGGAGGCTGATTTTCGGATATGTCATGCAAAATTGGATTGCCTATCGAATGGCTAAAAAAAAAACAATTTTTTACGATTTTAGCTTCTCAGCAGTTCCTCGTCGAATTCGTGCATAACTGAATCTCTGACTCGAGCTCAACCTCAATTCAGGATATAAAATCCGCTGCCAATCCAAATCCATTTACCAAAGTTGAACGATTTTGGTCGGTTTCGAGCTGAGCAAATGATTTTCAGTTTCAAGTAGGGTATAGAGTGATAATAAAAATAAATGTCTGACATGGCCAAAAATGATCGTAACTACAGATATAAAGATTCAATGGTAAATTTTATTTTCAATTTACACCCCCCGAATGGACTCTTCGCTCAGCTGAATTTTTCATTTAGCAAAACCAGCTCAAAGTTCAAAAATTTTTAAAGATCAAATTTTGATTTTTTTCAGTAAATTTTTAGTAAAACAGACCAAGTAAACTTACCTTCGCCCATTTAAAATATGATTTTTCCCACCTTTGCCCTTTCTCAGGAGTTCTCAATTGATATTCCAACATACAAAAGTACAGTATAAATGGTTCAAAAAAAGGGGGAAAAAATTAAAAATTGTCTTTGTGAGCTTAAAATAGATGAAATGTGTCCCTTGCGATGGAATTTTTTACAAATTTATTTTAAAATGCTTAAGAAAATACCTTTTTGAGTGACCCTGAAAAATCGTCTGAGGAGGATAAAATTGAAATAATGCAACTTAATGGTCTAAAATTGATGCCCTACATCCATTTTAAAGGGGATGTTAAAAAAAAATTCCTTCATACCATATAAAAAAATCGTGATAAAACGTCAAAAAATGGTATTTTTTATAAAATCCCTTCAAAAGAAGAGCACTGATGAAATCTTGTCGTTAATTATCATTTTAAGTTCAAATATATATAATGATTTCATTTTTGGAAAATAATTTCAAAAAAAATATGTACTCGATTTTTTGCAAATTTCTGAAAATTATCCAACTTCAAATGAGTTTTGCAAGTTTGAAAAATTGACAGTACTGCAAGCTGAAATAAAGCTGATGCTTTTTTCCCTTTCAGCATTGTGAGCAGGAAGGGTTTAATGGGGCTAAAAAGTCGAAACCCCGAGTCTCTACAGACAAGACATACCTAATATGAGCTTCCAAGCCCAATTTAGAGGAGAGTTATGCGGGGGAAACAATCTCTAAAAATTAGAAAAATTGACCGAAAAACCACATATTGAGGGCTGTGAGGGGGTGTAATGCGGCTGAAAAGTCCAAATCCCAAAAAGGCACATCTAGAGCTCCAACTAAATTTATATGCCAAATTTCAACTTCTTAGCTTAATTTAGTGGGGCGATATGGGGAGAGGGGAGAAAGCCCTTTTTCAAGATCAAAAACGGAGAACCCCATATCTCTCCTCCCAATTGACTTGGGAGATTGATTTTTGGATATGTTATACTACTTTTGATTCTCTATCAGTTGGTTTAAGAAGTGGTTTTTTGGGACCTCAAAACGGATTTTATTACCCCCCCCCCCCCCCCCCCCCCAAAACGGATTTTTTTTCCCCCCCCCCCCCCATCACTCGTTGGTCGGTAGATTGTAATAGCCTGGTTTTTATTAACAAAATAACGTAAAAAATCAGACTAAAATTTTCAATCTTTTGAAAATTTTTGAACTTTGAATCAGTTCTGCAAGCTAAAAAAAAATGAGTTGCAAAAAAACTAAAATTTTCACCACGTCATTTTAAGGTCATTTTAGATCTATTGCGGAACTGCTGTATGCAGATTTCCAAAAACATCAATATTTGGCTCTTCGTACAGTATCTATATGTGATTATCAAAAGTCATCCAAAAATTAAGACTTTCTACAGGTGCTTAACAATTATCGTGCTTGTAGGCTTAGTTTTTTAATTTAACTATTTCTTCGTTTACAAAATTGATCAATTGTAAAAACATCAGATTAAAAATTAAGTTTACCAAAATTATTAAAAATGAATGATCTAGGTGCCTGGTCGTATATTGCCAAAATTGGTCGAACTCAAAATGGACTTCGAGAACCGTGAAACAGATACAGTACAATTATGATCTCACCTCTCATACCAAAGTCTCCAAAGTCGATATAGTGTAATAGCGACAGGCTCTTTGGAAAATCAAACTAACAATATCACGAATCAATTTATTTGTAGTGTTATGTCACGACCCTATGCGATCCATCGATAGATCATCGTTGAAAGCGAAGTCATCAACAGGATAACCTAGTTATATTCTACTTTGGCGTTGTTTACAATAAAAATAAATACCTTGTGGGGAAAAATTAGATTAAAAATCTACGTAGTACGTTGTTGTTGTTGCTACCGCCAAAGTAAACAAAAACAATTCCACGGTTAACTATATAGAAAACAAAGGTAATGAATTTACCGAGCTGACCTTAGCTGAGTGTATGTTGAAAAGATACAGGATACCTATTGCAAATGGTAATCAGTATTCTCAATTGAGAAATACGAAGCATGTCTTTCTCTCATATCGTAGCTATACCTATTTACAGACCTATTTTATGTCTGTTACACAGATACACATGGAAAGCGGCGTTTGTTTATACTGTGCTCAGAAACCCAGGTGAAGTTAACTAGATTGACATCGTGTCTAATTAAATTAAACTCTCATCGAGTAGACTACTTTTTCTATAGGTAGGTAGGTCGGTAGGTAGGTAGGTAGGTATAGGTACTAGGTAGCTCAAAACCTTTTTCTTTTTCTTCCTTTTTTTTTTCACGAACTGTTCGACGATGGCTTTCTAAAATAAATACCACTACGACGACGACGGTGACTTTGAGGCATTCGAGCTGAAGTTAAAAGCGTTAAAAAAATTTACATATTTGAACGGCGCGGCGCAATGCGAAACGACGTCGAGACGGTGGCGTGTGAAGAGACGCCCTCGGAGTCGAATTAAAACTACGCTTGTTTCTTACGCAAATATCATTTCACTAACAAATTTTTCCTCTTTCATTTCGACTGTATTAATATTCCGGATACGTTTTCAGGCTATTTCGTAGGCATTACTTTGAAGAAAAAAAAAATGTCATAAAAAATAATACAACCCTATCGAATAAAAATATACATTTGCGCGTTCATAACCCGTAATACCATCTTTTTAGCTTCACTTTGGTGACCATTTGCTCGAGTCTTACTTTTGATGATTAATACGTATTTCGTTTAAAATCTGCTCTGCGCGTTAATAAATTACGCTTTATCGTTTAATTAAGTCGTGAAAACAATTTGCTGCCTGAATAAAAAGGGGGTATGCAAGAGGTATGACTTTCACGGATTCTTGGTTTCACTATGCGCTTATTAAACGAGACTACTCGACCAATAACGTCTCCAGCTACCATCTTAACATAATTAACATTATAGTCTGAATTGCGGATGGTTCGTTTAATTAAAATAGCTGCACCTAATTCGAACCAACCAACGTCGGCTTGTACGTACAAATAAAGTAAAGTAAAGGTATTATTTTACTTATGTATACGTCGAGACGATAGTGAAATTTTCGCGAGTCAGCAACCAAGAACGTGTCGACACTTCGGGTGTAAAATTCTTCAATATTTGGCGCCTCCAAAGCTGCCAGCGAAACTTAAACTAATACGATAATTATTTGAAACTTCTTTCAAAAGGTTAAACAGGTAAATAATTTTACGACCAAGTTTCGATGCGGTAGCAGGTAGTGGTAGGTATTACTCGATATGGTTCATTGAAGTAATAACGTAATAAATGCCATTTACACTATGCCAGCTTTATTCAGTTTCGATATAATAATAGAGAAAGTTATCAGTATCCAGCATACAACTTTTTTATTAAAGCATTTGAGCAAAAAAAAAAAAAAAAAGGGGGAGCTGATTTACCTGATATTTCGTATACTATGAAGCTAAAAGCAGCATCGTTTCCATACGCATAGAATAGCTCTCACACGTTAATTTAATTTATGAGCTTTTAATTTACCTTTCGAGTGGTTCAACATAGTAAACAAAACAGATACCTATACCGTGACCTGGTTGTGTTATTTTTTAATAGCATACGTGCTACCAAACTAATGATTGAAAGAATGAAATTTTGTACGTCGGTTATTTCATCTTCATACACATATTATAGGTACCTACTCGAACAAAACACACACACACACTGCTCATTTTCTATTTTAGCCTTATAAAAACACTACTAACCTTACTACACACATCGATTCTTTCACCCAAACTGCTAAATATACTCGTAAAGAACGAAGACCCCCTCCCCCTCCTTCCATTCTATATTTAGATGGGCACCTAAAATAGGATAAATACGCATTGAAAAATAAATGACGAGAAGGAAAAAAACAAAAACCGTCCCGCATCTATAATAACCACTTTACGGCTCACTGAGCTAAAAAATTCATCGCATGAAAAAATTTCGTCGTTCTGTTTTTTTAAAAAAAAAAAAGTAAGCAAGTGTCATCGAAATCATGATAATTCTCGTTAACGAACTAGTCGAACGAGGCTCCATTCGAGATTTCTGCAACGATTGGTGCCCAAATTGATTTTCAAAACTCGCCAACTCCAATTCTTTTTTCCTCCTTCTCTCGTATAGCATGGCACATACCGTCGAGAAAACTTTTAATGGACTATATCCAACTTTTATTCAACATGCCGATAAATCTGTACTATTGTTTGCGGCGACTTCGATAGTTAGTTACACGAAGTGCACAACGAAAAAAAAAAAAAAAAAAAAAAAAAAAAATACACACACATAGAACCGCAACGAAACGATACAAAATTATTGTACAAAGAGTGCACTAAAATGTATACGCGAGTTTTTTTGTATACGATATTGATGCTTTCAATTTAAATGTATACCATACAAAGTAAATACCATGACTATTGATGGTGGTTCTTGATTTTAATATTGCATAATCTCTCCTTCCTAATGAGGGTCAGAAACGGGCCCCAACTCAAAATCGATCAAACTTGAACCAAAATGTTACTTATGGTCTAAAAACACCCCAAAAAAATTGTTGACCCCGCAACACCTACCCCTTCCAGAATTATGGCCCCTCAATTTTGAAATTTTCACAGATCATACATCTTACTGAGTACAATGAATGAGAATTTTTTGAAAATTTTGGGCTCCCATTTTCCCAATTTTTTTTCATGCTTATATTTTCAAAAATTTAGGGGGGGGGGGCTCATGGTTGGATATTTTTTATCATCTTTATTAGGTAGTCATTCATCGCATGTATTTTTTTCAGGTTCCAAAATTCAGTGCAACATGCTAACCAAAAAAAAACCACTTTTTTCACTACTTTTTCCATTATTAATAAGGCAGGAATCCGAACTTGAAGTAAAATTTCGAGTCAATACATGAATAAATTGAAAGTACATATTAAAAGATCACCATTTCCAAAATTTCAAGTCCTGAAATGTATTTCTCGCATGATAATTTTGGTAAATTTTTCAAATTTACCAAAATTATCTCATCGTCGTGTAAATGATGAAAATTTGATCTGATCACCGAAAAAAGCTGAAATTTGGTACTTACCCTACTTTCGAGCCCCCAAATCGATTAAAAGCGGTTTCGAGACATTTCGTAGCCTTCGGGAATTTTTGTACTTCTCCAGCGCTGGAGAACAGTTCATAGAAATGGTATATTCTTAAAATAAAAAATTAGGAATTTTCCGAACCTCACCCAGCAAAAAGTTTTATTTGGTTGTAAAAACACCACAGCTAAAATTTCAGCCAATTCGAATAACATTAACCGGTTCCTCATCAGCGTTGAAGTTACGAACCAAACGCTACCAGCCTGAAGCCCGAGCGCGGTACTAACCTCGTCGACACGTAGTGGAGTAGTTCTATGTTGTCGGACACTGATGATAAATACTTCAATTCGTTGGAAACAACAATTAATGCTGGTCAAAATACGAAGTAAATCGACCACAAAATTTTTTTCTCAAAAAAACAGTTCGCAGCTTGAGTGAAATTTTTTTTTTGAATACAAGAAAATCGAACAAAACGTGTGCTCTGAATAAAAGAAAAAAGTTTTACTCAACCTGCAAACTTTTTTTTGGTAAAAAATTTTCCGGCCGATTTTCGAACTTTTTTCGCATATACCCCCTATTTTGACCCTGCTGAGTCGTGTTCAAGCGTTATTTTTGATGAACACAGCATAGGAAAAAAGTTAGCTAGCGCTATTCGAAAACCAAGACTATTGAGCCAAATCTAACGCTGTTCAAAATCTACGACCTCGAATCAGTCAAAATAAACTTATACCTGGATTTTCTAAAGTTCAGGAAAAAAATTTCACTCCAGCACCAATCCTTTTTTCTAGAAAAAAAAATTTTGGTCAAATTTTGAACACGATGAGATAATTTTGAAAGTTGAAAAATTCGCCAAAATTCGAGAAATTCATTTCAGGGTTTGAAATTTTGGAAATGGTGTTCTTTTGATATGCATTTTTAATTTATTCATATATCGACTAGAAATTTTACTTTGAGTTGGGATACCTACCTTATTAATTATGAAAAAGTAGTGAAAAACGTGTTTTTTTAGGTTTTGATTTTTTTTGAGCATGTGACACTTAATTTCGGAACTTCAAAAAAATATATATGATAGATGACTACCTACCTAACAAAGATGATAAAAAATATCCAACCATGAATTCCCTCCTAAATTTTTTTAAATTTATTTTTGAAAATTTCAGCATGAAAAAAAATTGGAAAAATGAGAACCGAAAATTAAAAAAAAATTCTCTCGTTTTTTTTTCGGATGATCTTTATCACGACTGATGGCTGACTTTAATAACAGTGCACCCCTTTGTCTGAACATAAGTTTTAAAAAGGGTGAAAAAAATTAACGATGTCGCACAATAAAAGAGTACGTAATAATGGAGAACATCGTAAAGAATAAAATAACAACCGAAGAAAAATCCTCGTCTTTGCAACAAGAGTCAAAAATGTTATCGGTGTTGGGCCATCGTGTTTTGTGTACTCGTATTTTAGTCGAATGAAAAAAAAAAAAAAAAAAAAAAAAAAAAAAAAAAAAAAGAAAGGAAAAAAA
>FIZR01032080.1:0-15895 GCA_900060175.1 Ferrisia virgata | reverse complement strand
CTGATGTATCTACGAGGCTGAATTCTGATTTATCTTTCTACTACTGGCTCTGCCAAGCAATCTCCAATCATGGATGCTTCGGGCATTATTTATTCATACGCCGAAAATTAAGCACTGAACTCTGCTTAAACTGCAGACTTCCAGAAACTGCGCACCTTGTAATTCTGAATTGCCTTCGATTTGCTACTGCACGCCCTAATGGAATACTTGACGTATTCAACAAAAAGCACCAACTATTCATGCAGTCAGTAATTCGTCAACTATGGCAAGAAAAAAGAACAAACATTGCTCAAACAGGCTATCACTTCCACCATTGATGCTTGAAAAGGCTTGAAGAAGCCTGAAGAAAGACCTTGACCAAGAAGGTATGAACAACCAAGAATCTTGCGAAGAAAAACTGTTTTAAATCACAATTTGTAAAATCGACCATGATTTTCCACTACCACGGTGGGTAGTGGTTTTTAGCCCAGGTCGATTCCATAGTCATTAGTTTAATGGTAGTATATACTTCATCCTGAATAAACCATTAGGTACCAGATGAAGCAAAAAAGGTTGTGTACTCTAAGATTGTACTAAATATTAATAATAAACACACCTCACCAAGCTCAGCTTGGGAATGAGGCCCGCCGAAAAAAAAGATCTCCTCCCCTTGGGTTTGCCACTGCTTAGGGGGCTAAAATTTTTACCACTCCTTTTTGAAGCCATTTCGCAACTATTGTGACCCTATCCGTTGGCAGGTGTACAAAAAAAAACAGAATTCGCCCCAGCTTAGTACTTACCTTTAAATTTAGCGAGGTACTATTCTTATACTTAGGCTACTTACTTACCTAGCTACTTACCTAACTTCTTTATCATCTATAATTCGATACATTCAAGTGAAATTTTTTCGGCTAAAAAATGGGGCGTGGAACTGTTTCTGGCGCTCAGCACCGTATCTATGGCTAAAAGCTTGTTACAAATAATTTATTACCGAAACATTCTGATAACTTGAGGCGACACGAGGTTTCTTTTTATTTTTCATTTTTTTTTTATTTTTTTTATTTTGCTACCGCAAGTTCAAAAATATAAAAACTTCAAGGCGTGTACTAAGTTTTTACTCAATGAACAAAGTTCAAAACTAGCAAGTTTTTTACTCTATGGCGGCGGCACGGCGTTGAAATCGTTATAGGTATATAATTTTGTGGCCGTAAATTTTTTTCCCCTTGTTTTGATGAACCACTTTAGGTGTTAAAGGTGAATTATCGTTTCGGTAGGTGTAGTATTAGCGATGTAAATTTCCTTTTACCTTTTGATAAAATTTTTAACGCTGTTTAATGTTCTTCCTACTCGTACCTATAAGTTTACCCTGCTCTGTCTTACACATTGACAGCTCGTTAGATAACCCAACTTGGTCGTTCTTTTTACCATCAACATTAATAAACGATTTTATAACAAATTAACGAGGTGCTGTATAGTAAGTAAGCAAGTATACCAGTAATTGAATTCTCGTTCGTATATAAAATATTAAATTTTTCTTCGCTCGAGTTCGAGATATAGACTACCTAATACTTCCTTACTATACGAAGCTACGTATTATACTGCATTCTGTTGTTTTTTTCTTCTTTTTCTCCCCCTCTATCTGCTATTATTATTCGTATACGAGCATTTCGCTCCGGTACGAAGCAAACTTGCATATAAACAACTGCATAATGAAGCATATAGAGATGTTTTTTAAACGGTTCGAAATGGTTTGGAGCTTTTCGAGACCTAGATACCGTTCGTAGGTTTTTATTCTCGTCCCAGGTGTTTCGAGAAAGCGTACATAAAAAAAAATTACACCAACGAGACGCGTTGAAAATAAATTAAATAGGGGCCGTGAACTTGAAAATAAAAATCGGAAATTTTCCTCATACCTATGATTATCTATAACGTTCAACCTTTTTTTAACATTGCTGAGTATTTTAAAACCTTACTTACGTGTATATTAGGATCGATGCTGAAAGGTTGAACGTACACATAAGCTTATTTATATCTACAACGGAGGCCTACAATATACAGCGAGTTCTGCGTATCGTATACCTATTTGTAGGTAAGGCATGTGCGGTTTAGAAAATGTGAAAACATGACTCATCAAACTAAAAATGGTTCAAATGGTAGACATAAAAAATTTTGCCAATCGATTACAGGCGCTTGAAATGAAGCATTTATCACTAACAAAGCTTACACTACGAGAATACCTATTACCTATACTATAGTATACGAGTATACTCTACCTACAGATAGGTGCTACTGATACACAGACAGGCACACACACACCAGTGAGATAATTCGCTCATCCAGCCAGCGCCATAAAAATAAAAACCTACCTACCTACCTATATATAAAGTACACAATCAATTATTTTTCCATTGTCGTAGAGCAACTAACATCGAAACCGATATCATTTTTATTATGTGCTCGATAAAAACAATTCGCTCTTGATAACGTTTAATTATTGAAGGCTGAAAGCGGAAGTATTCTCGCTATGAATTAATTGATTCGTTGGCACCCTGGTTAATTCTTTATTGAGATTAATATCCGTATCCAATTTATTATTATCGTTAGTTTGGTTAGGTTTAGGGGTTTTTTTTTTTTCGTCTTCTTTTAAATTAATGATTTCGAGCTTGAACATATTATAGAAATGCTATGTGCTTGAGATGGAGATTGAGGTGAGGAGATGATTTAGAAGAAATAATGCTTTATGCACTCATATATAGAAGATATTTGAAAATATACTCGAACGTTTGAGTTTTTGCCTTTTCTGGATACCTGGAAGAGGATCAAGTGCAAAATGTTTCGAAATAAAGTAATTTTCATTTGGCTTCAAAGTTTCAAAAAATACAAAAAATTGCGATGTATTTTTTTTTGAAAAGCTTACAATTGGAATTACTTTAATGCTTGATTATTTTTCTTCAGTAAACCATTGGTAACAATTTATCGTCATTTCTTATCTTTTCAGAGATGCATAAAAATTATCATTTTACTCAAAAGGTACCGGAGGTTAGGATGGGTAAATCTGACCCAGAGCTGAAATTTGAAACTAACGGGGACAATTTGGTTTTTATGGTGTGAAATCCTCGTGGTAAAAATTTTGATCCTACACTAACTTCATTATGACCACTGGCGCGATAAAAGTACTAAAGTTTAAAAAATTCACATCGTTCAAAATCATCGAAAAAATTGGTAAAAGTTTGTAAAAATTACAGAAAATTTATTAAAAATCTCGAAAAAAATGTGAAAAATATGTGAAAATTGACTATAAATATGAAAAAAAAAGTTAAAAATCTTCGAAATTTGTGCAAAAAATTTGGTAAAAAACGGTAAAAAATACAGAAAACTGATCTGAAATCGGCGAAAAATTCTTGACAATTGGGTAAAAAATTGACAAAAGTGGGTTAAAATGCAAAAAATTGGCCAAAAATTGTTAAAAGAGCAGAAAATTGATCAAAAATCACGAGAAACTATTGTAAATTGTGTAAAAATTTACCAAATTTGATTAAAAATCATTAAAAACCATTGAAAATTGGGTGAAAATTTGACAAAAATGGGTACAAAGTGTGAAAAGTAAGGTGAAAATTGACCTAAAATATGAATAAAAAATCGTCAAAAGTCATCGAAGATTGATTAGAAACCACGAGAAAAATGTTGAAAAAGAAGTGAAAATTGATCTAAAATATAAAAAAAAAAAATTGTTAAAAATCATTGAAAATTCTATCAAAAATGCAGAAAGCTGATGAAAAATAACAAAACAAAAAACTTCATTTTTAATCCAGTTTTTAGTGATTTTTAACAATTTTTTTAATGTTTTTGTCAATTTTCCCATGTTTTTTCCATTTTATCGGAATTTTTGATAAATTTTGAGAACTTATAACAATTTTTTTTTCATGTGCTAGGTAAATTTTCACATTTTTTTCAACCTTTTTTTTTTTGTAATTTTTGATCATTTATTTTTTTACTCTAATTTCATATTCAAGGTCAATTTTTACATTTTTATGTGATTTTTGATCAACTGTCTGAACTTCTAACGTATTTTTGTCAAATTTTCAACCTATTTTCAATGATTTTTAACAATTTTTTTCCTATTTAAGGTCAATTTTCACATATAATGCAAATGATTGAGTTTTAAAAAAATCTTTGATGGTGCAAAAACTTATTATCAATGTTCATTTTTGGTATAAATGTGTGTAAAAATTACATTTGTGATTTTTTTGAAGTTTTGAAAATTGTTTAAATGAGTTCTGAGATTTGAAAAAATTAAGTTGGATGATTGAAATTTTTAAAACAACATTTTTGCGATACCAAAGTACAAGTTTCTCCTCGTATCGTATTTCTCTCCTTCCCTTCATCACTGAGTCAAAGTTTTGAGATCTGAAATAAAGATTTACTCATGGTAGGTGCTTTAGATATGTCTTTTGGACGGTTCGATTTAGTTCTTTTAACGTGAAAATTTTTCAGGGCTTCATTCTGGTCGCCTTCAAACCTCCCCCCCCGCCCTGGAAATCTAAATTATCCTAGCAGAGGCACCGCCATGACTGAAAATTAGTTGGGGGAATGAAGAAGCTATGAGTTTAAGCTAGTTTTCTTAAAGAATTTTTCAAGGAGGAGAGCATTATGATTTGAAGTTTTATAAAGAATAAAAATCTTTTGTTTATTTTGATTGTAAATCTGGGATGTAGATAGCGCTTTGTATGTAAGAAAATTTATTTATTTTGGTATGATCTGCTACGCGTGCTTTCTTGTTCCCTCACTACTTTCACGCATCCGCATAACTGGTTAGGTGAATGCGCGCGCCAGTGAAACAATGTCTCTTAGTAAGAGATTGCGAGTACACGCATCGCATTCGGTTCTCTAATGTTAACGAATGTGCAAGTGTATCACTTTGTCGCGTAATCTTATTTTATGTAATTGCTTAAATTATAGTCTTTGTACCTTCTCATTTGGGGTGAGATTTCTCACAGCACACTTTGATACTTACAAATTTTTTTGATTTGGCTAATTAACTTCCGCTTTGCATATTTGCTTATTTAATACTTGCTTGCTGGCGATGTCACGCTGTGATACCAGGGCTCCTCCAGCTTGAGTAGACATTACCCTACTTTGGCGACGACTAGGAGCCGGCTACACTTGGGATGGTCAACCGTACTGTGCTAGCATTGCTGGTCTTACCAGTTGTGTGGTTTGAAGACAAGCCATGGCGGTATTGTTGAGATTTCTTCCATTAATGGCCCTCAGTCGAGTTGAAAGTGAGCATATTGAGGCGAGCCATCGCCTAGCTCATGTCCAGCTTTTCTGAGATGCCTATAGGCTTCGTATGGTTTAGGCCAATCAACTTAGAAGAGGCACCGGTTAGATCCTGACCTAAAACGAGGTGTAGCTCTGCTCAATCTCGACCATCCAGTATCCACAGGTCAACATGGTTCCCAATTAATTAGATACATATTCTTATGTTTCTTTTCATTTTTCTTTTAAATTTATTTAGTATGAATACAAGTGATATTTCTTAGTCTTGACTTTCGTTTAATTTTCTTCTCCTCTGTCTTTTTACTAATTTACTCATCTTTTTACATGTACATAAATAAGAAAATGCAATAGAAGCCAATACGGGTCAAATTTTTTTAAGAAAGGATAGAGTCTCCTTACCCTAGGATGCCAAACAATTCTACACGTGTATAATTTAGAAAAATTTACACTTCAGAATTAATATATGGTTAGGTAGGTAGGACTTTATATTAGGAAAATCACGTTGAAAATTCAGAGCAAAAATTGCTATTTCACTTTCCATCTTGAAATTGATTAGATTGAAAATTCATAAACTGATGCTGCCCTTCCCCTTCATATATCACATAAATGGAACATCTGCACTGTTACGTTGTAAAGTTATTTCATCTCCATCGTTACACAATTCTTCGGTTCAAGTTTTACCTTAAATCACATATTCACACACATACACCCAATTACCCACCTATCTATACCTGTATACTTACCATAACTATACCTCTACAGTCGGTATCAGGTTTAAAGTACATACAAAACACTATGGTATTGCTGCGGCATTACATCCAAACGTCAGTAAATTATTAAGCTTTTCCTGTATTAATGAAAAGGTAATAAATAAAGCCATACGGTGAAACCATATTTTGCACCTTTTCTCGTTATCACGCTTATCAGGCGAATACCTGCATTATTTTAGCGGTACTAAAATAGGTATATCTCGGTTCATAAATTAAAGCGAAATGAAAATTACTATTAATTTTGTTCTGCAAGTCGCGTCGCGGCCCGACGCGGCGTGCTAAGGCATGGCATGGCACGGATACGCGTCGACAAAAGCTAGCTACCTATCTAATAAAAAGAAAATCGTTAATTAAGAATTTCTCTCATATCTCTCGACGTCGCGTCGTCGTCTTAGTCTATGTACAGCACAGCACACGTTAACTTATAAAAGGTATAATATAGGTAGAGGTACCCGGTACCTTCCTACACCTATACCCAATTGCACTACCTCTTACAATACCACGTCTCTCATATACAGCTATAGAGAGTTAAATACTTGAAAAAAAGTCTCACGTGCGCAACTTGGTCGGTGTTTAATTCGACTGGACGAAATATTTTTCTCTTTTATTAGTTATCGATTTTACATTAATCTTAATTCTAGTATGTATTATTTTCTGGCATTGACGATTATTACGGTTGAACTGCAATAATATACGATCAAAGATGATATCCACCTAATTACAAAATTAACGTTTCACTAAATACCTACCATCTATTCTCGGACCGCATTGGGACAGTCCGAATGTTATCTTCGTTTCGGTTCGCTTCGATAAATAAATAAAATGAAATCAAGCACGTTTCAACTGCATTCGAATACGAGCTTTATGATTATGAATACCTATTACCTACCTACCTATACCAAATGTCCATCTGATATCGAGTAAAAGCCATCATATAAAAGCAGTTCCACTTCCACCGAATACATGTGCAACTGTCACTTTCTTTGTGGTGTACGTTTAGCATGTTGAGAGTATCCTTAAAATGTTACATTACATGCTTGGTACGTCAATGTAGGTGAATTTAATTCGTATAGCATGAGTAGTACCTACAGCTGCTTGTATACTTACCTACCTCCAATAAACCGCAAAGCTAAAATAGATATATTATACGTATATGTGGGTTTATTCGACCTTTTCAAACACCATTACCGTAATTAAAGACATCTCTTTTTATCACCATAACATTGCTGAATGTTAATTTTTATCCTTTTCAAGTACAATCTGTATACTTACTTTGTAATAGGTACCTAGCATGAAATATAATGGCATATATCATAGAGGTACTTTGCTACCTATGAATACTTTGAATCGTAATGAATTTGAGTATCTATATCAATTCAAAAAGAAGTACTTCGAAGGAGAGAAAAAAAAAGGAGTTCATTTTTTACTTTTAAGAGGTTTCATTATTGTATCATTGTCGACGTCGAGTAGGTATTTACGAATACAATGAAACGATTCCATTCATCGTATCGTATGCTCGTATTATAAATCTACGTTCGTTATAATAATGATTTATTGCCTCTGGTTTTTCGTCAATTTAAAGGTTTAATGTGTTTTTAGTTTTTTTTAATTGTCATGCGAACGAGAACGAGCACTGAACTCCAAATTAAGTTCAATTAAATGTAGGTAGATATACTCGTATCGTACTGATTTAAATATAAATATCATTTACATACTTTGCATATATATATTTTTTTTTATTCAATAAAATAATATTGCTAGGTATACCTATCTGTGTACTTCATATGTGTAGGTATAATGTTAACCATAACCCAAAAGTACAATGTATACTTCCGACTTCTCCCCCTGTTTTTTTTTTTTCATGCTAAAGATTCAAGAATTGCAACTATAATCAAAGGGGTGTGTAGTATAATGAATGAGGAATAGATACGATGATTATGGAGTTTGAATGTAAAGAATTGACTTTTCGGAGACCTCGTGTATTTAGAATTTAAATATATACAATTTTTAACCCTTTGTTATACTTATGTGTCATTATACAAGTAGGCTCGGGAGTGAGGATGTTCGTCGTTCGGCAATGTTTATATATGCGTAGTATTATTATTTAGAATTTCAATAAAGATAGGGTAGACGATAGACAGAGACCACGGAAATGAAACGATGATAACGAAACGTTTTGTTAGTAGCGTTGTAAACATTTGGTTTTTTATAATGGCTATAATCGCGGTTATTTTATTATTTATATTTTCTTGTTTAATTTTCAAATGCTTACCTATATTGTGTGCATTTGAAACGCGCTTAAGGTAGGTACCTAAATAACCGAACAAGTTTAATTTTAATACCTACCTTTAAAACTAAATAGATAGATACAAAAAGATTTTGTTGTTTGATCAAAAAAAGAAGGAAGTGAAATAAGAAATATTCGTTTTTTAGCTAAAATTTTCGTTTATAAAAAAAAATGATTTTTTTCGGTAATTTTGAAATTAAGTAACTACTACGATAGCATTTGATTTTTTAAACTAGACGGTTATTAAAAACAATTTTGAGCATGTCAGATGTTTATTTTATCCTTTTTTAGGCTGATTTTTTACATCATATTGGCAATGAAACAGTCCATTGATTTAGGGTAGATCGGGAGGGGGGATCAACAAAATCCGTTTCGAGATCCTGGAAGACTATTAAGACTATTATGGGCCATGTCAATTACATAGACACATGGCGAAACCAATTTCCAGGGGTGGGGGAGGGGAGGGTTGAAAATAGAAATTTTACCAACTAAAATCTACAACTTTTACCAACTTTTCCAATTTTTTTTTTGCAAAGTAAAATATGTGGTTTTTATTATGTAAAACGCTCTGTTTTTGGGGCCTAAGTTTACAATATTGAAATAAACCCAAAAGTATTTTCATACTCGGGCAAAGCGAAGGCGAAATTTTGAAAAAATTGCATTTTTTGGAGTTTTGAATTTATGCTGATAAGTTCGTGCAGTTGACACAATTATTCTCTTATTTTTTTAAACAAATTTTTGCCAGCGTTTCACAATTTACAAGTTTTTTACCAACTTTGGGGGGTTGAAACTTCCCTGTAAAGCGACGTCCCTAGTTCGATATTTACCTCTTTTTATTTAAAAATTGTTTTTCCGGAAACCAAAAATTATTTGCTTAGCTCGATACCGACCAAAATCAATAAAATTTGAGCAGTCGACTTGGATTGGGAACAAATTTGAAACTTTTGAATAGAAATGGCCTTGGATCGGAATTCAGTTATACCTAAATTTGGAGGAGAGGGTGCTCAGGGGAAAAAATCTAAAAAATTGTTCCTTTTTATGTCAATTGATTAAGTATAAAAAATTGTATAACATATCCAAAAATCAACATCTTAGGTAAATTAATAGGGGAGATATGGGAGATTTTCTCCTTTTTGACCTTGAAAACGGGCTTTTCCTTCCCTATCTCCCCTCCAAATTGAACCAGGAAGTTAAAATTTAGTATGTAAACTTAGTTCAGGTTATAAATTTTTTTTTTTTCAATGATTCGAGTCATCAGACCAATTACATCCACTCCCAGCTCCGATGAAAACTGGTTTTCTGGGCGTTTTTTTTTTATTTCTTGAGTTTAATCCACGCATATCTCCCCTTTTCTAAATTGGCTGCGAAGTTAAAATTTGACATGTAGATATAATAGGGCTCATATGTGTCTTTTGGGGGTTCCAAATTTTCGGTCCCTTGTAGCTCCTCGCAGCTCCAAAAAAAATGATTTTTTGATCGGTTTATTTTCTTGTATTTTGAGTTTCCAAATGGAGCTAGAAAATTGAAATTTGGTACTTACATTTAGTTCAGTTGGAAATGTGTCTTTTCGAGGTTTCAGATATTCATTTAAATATCTACCTTCACCCCTACCACTATTGAAGAAAACAACATCTCAGAGCGTATCTTTTTTTTATTCCACAATTTTAGGAAAATCAGACTCAAAAAACAAGGCTTTGCGATGCTTTTTTTACTTCCTTTCCTTTTCACCCTCGGATCAAAATTCAGTTATGTCCAAATTCGGAGTAAGGAGTGCTGAGGAGCAAAAATTTCATAAATTGTGTGTTTCTGAGTCGATCAACAGAAAATCAAATGTTGCATATTATATCCAAAAATCAGCCTCATGTATATCATTTACAAAGAGAGTTACGGAGGGTTTCCTCTGTTTGACCTTGAAAAAAGGTCGTTTCTCGTATATCTTCACTTAGAATTCAGTCAAGATATCGAATTTAATAAGTGGATCCATTATATATTCTGTACCACTCAATCCTTCATATGTTTTCACCTTCATTGAGATCTTTTTCCAATGTTAGGTTAATTAAATTAAATTTTTAAAAATATTTCTTTCTTGTGATCGATACAGAATCTATAAAACTCAATAGGAAAAATTTCCATTGTCGTGTCGTGTACAATATTTTTAGCTTTATTGTTTGCTTTAACCGTCAAAATCAGACAAATTTTCATTTTACGTTTGGATGGAAAAAAATCACGCAAAATTTTCACGTTACTTAATCAATTTTTTAAACTTATATGAATTCTTTTAGATTTTTTATTTTTTTATTCGAAAATATTAAGTTATTCGGAAAATATAGGTGAATCGGGAACGCGAATTGAGAGAAAAACCTGTATACAAGAAAAAAGCTTTCCTTTTCTTACGTGTACCCGGTGGAAAAAAATCATCATCTGGCGATTGCGATCTTATTACACTCTCAGCTCACGTTTTTTCGCGTTTTTTTTTTCTTTTAAAGAAAAAGAAAAAAAAAAGATTGGCGAAGAAAGTTTTTGCGTTCATTATAAACATAAATGTAATTTCTTGTTTATCAAAAATATCGAATGCTCGTGCCGAGTTTGAAAACAGTTATTAAATAAAGAAGGGTCAAAAGTATGCCAAAAGCTATTTTTCAAACAGGAAGATGTCTTCTTGCTTTTGGGTGGATTGCGTTAAAATCCGAAAACAGTTTTTCTCCCTCGACATGTTTCTTAAAATAACACGATTTTTCTTCGCTTTTTTTTTCTCATCCAATAAAACCTATATATATACGAGTGAATCAAACGATCTACGTAAAAATAATATTTCCCCGCTTTAGGCTATTTATTAACATAAAAGAAAAAGAAATTGTTACACGACGTCGAATTTTAATCAACTTTTATAATCGGTAGTTCGCGTTTATAGCGTATTTTTTGCAACTATGTACTACGAGTATTCGTGTGTGAGTGTTTTTTAACGAGAAACTGATTAAGTGTTTATAATTAATTCAAAAAATCCGACATTTTCAACTCTTTTAATTAATACAAACTTTTGGTCGGATTTCCAATCAATTTATTGTACGTTTGTGATGGTTGAGTTGAATTGATTTTCTCTCAATATTACTCCCTTTTCGTTTTTATTATTCTATTTCGCCCAGTTCTACAATTATGTTGGCATATTAAAATTAGCGTTTTATAAATTCTTAACATTTTATCCAAAACATTTTAAAGAATAAGTTTTTCAATCTAAAGTTTTTTTTTCCTTCACCCTACCTATCTTCAATCTCCCTTTCATGACGAAAAAAATCCAATTTTATTTCAAACTTTCGAGCAATAAGTTTGAAGTGTTTTACCTATATACTTTTATTCATATACTCGTAGCCTATATTTTATAATACAAGCTTGATTATTGTTGCGAAATAAAGAGAAGAAAAAAAATAAAAACGTCTACTTTTTGAAAGGGTATCTGCCTACAGTTGAATTGTCAAACATGCGATTTAGCCTTGTCCTCAAATTTTGAAAATTATTATGAAATATTGTTAGTTCCTCCCCTCCAATGTGCAGTGTAAAAGCCCCCCCCCCAACATATCACCTCTGCTGCTACAGTAAAAAAACGCATATTTCTTATTACAAATCGTGATAAAAGTATGTTTTGGAGTAAGTACCTATCAAGGCAAACATTTTATAAACAAAACTTTATGAGCCCTTTTTGTTTTGTTTTTTTTTGTAATAAAAGTTTGCAATTTTTCTGTTTATTTCCTCCTATCAAATTTTTCTGGGAATTGATGGGAGGAAAGAAACAAAAAAAATTTCAAACTTTTATTACAAAAAAAAAATAACAAAAAGGGCTCATAAAGTTTTGTTTTTAAAATGCTTGCCTTGATAGGTACTCACTCCTAAAATTTTTTTGCACTTGAAGTGGCATTTAGGACTTTATCAAGTCTGCATACCAAATTTCAACCTCCTAGCTTAATTTAAAGAGGCATTGTACATGCCAAAAATTTGAAAAATAAGAAAAATCGACTAGAAACTACATTTTTAGGCTTTGAAGGGGTGGAATGAGGCTGAAAAGTTGAAATCGCCAAAAGAAATATCTAAGACCTATACTGAAGCAACATACCAATTTCAAATTCCTTTCTCAATTTAAAGGGGAGAGAAGAGAAGAACAGCATTTTTTCAAGGTAAAAAAAAGGAAAAGCTTTCTTATCTCCGTTTCTAATTGACCTAAAAGGCCAAATTTTGGGTATGTTATGCCACTTTAGATTCTTCATCGATAAGCTTAAAAAGAAATAATTTTTTCGAATTTTGCTTCTTAGCAACCCCTTCCCCAAATTTGGGCTTGACTGAATTTTGATCCTAAATCATCCACACTTCAAAATATCAAATCCGATGCTAGTTTAAACCTGCTGCTTAAATTTGACCTATTTTAATTGGTGTTGAGCTAAGAAAATTATTTTTAGTTTGGGAGTGAAACTAAAATAATATTGTTTAATCTTTTCACACAAAGTGTGAACATGGAAAGAATACAAATTTTAATGTTTTAAACGTAGTTGGAACATTTTTTTCTTCAGTTTTTATCTAATGCTTGTCACCTATAAAAAATCGCTGGTCATTTTTTTTATAATCCTCAACTTTTTCATCAAGCATAATCCAACTGTTGATGGTTCAGATTCGCCAGCATTTGATCATTGGGAGATGATGGTGAGCAGTAGACTGTTAAAAGTCGACCAACAATAGTGGACCATCAACACTCACACTACCAAGATTTGGACTGTCAACTTGTGAGAATCCAGATCCATTAAGTAACATTTGACCATCAATAATTGATAGTCAACTGTGGACTACCAAGATCCGGACTGTCACACAATTGACCATCAATATTCAGATAATGAACATCTTGAATGTCAACTTGAATGTTTTTCAAAATTCTTTATGTTATCGCTTTTCCAGTTCCAGCAGAAGTTCAAATTTCATCTGACGAGACATATTTGTAATTGTTTTTCAACATTACGTATTTTGAAATTTGTTTTGATTTTTTTTGTATAACGCTCAACTTTTTCATCAAACATAATCGAAACTGTTGATGGTCAATTGTGGACTGTACAGAGTTGACCTACTATAGTGGGTCATTACATCCACACAATTGAGATTTGGACAGTCAACTCTTGATGGTTCAGATCTACTAACATTTGACTACCAACCATTGATGGTCAATTTTAGACTATCAATATTGGACCATCAAGATCCAGACTGTCAACAGTTGACCATCAATATCCTGACTTTCAACATATTGAATGTCTACTTGAATATTAAGAAAAAAATGCCAAGCAGTATTCAAAATTCCTCATGTTATCACTTCGCTGGTTCCAGCAGATGTCCAAATTTCATCTGAGTAACAAAACTTTTAAATAATTCGTGATTTCGTTTCAACATTAGAGATTTTAAAGGTTTTATAGCATTTTTTTCCACGATGTCGACAGCTCAGAACAGTTGACAATCAATGTTAAGGTCATCAACATCCAGGTCATCGAAATCTGGGACAATACCGATTTTGATGGTCCACTGTTGATGGTAAACTGTAGAATACGCTATTAAACATTTTTCGATGTTAAAAGATGAAATAAATATCTGACGTGGCCAAAAATGGTCTTAATGAACTTCTAGGACTACAAAACGGGTTTCCTTTATACTCTCCACCCCTGCATTTGTCATTGGTCGGAAGTCCGTAGTAGCCTGGTTTTCAATGACCGTATGACATGGAAAATCAGGTTAAAGAACTGGATGTAAGTGCTCGCAAAGGCTCACATCTTATGAAAAAAAAAAATTTGTAGCATAATGAAAGTTTTAAATTTTCTGTGTTCATTTCTCCTCACTTGATTGTCGCAAATTTTTTTTTTTAATTGTAGTACAGAACCTCTTCCTTACGCTGCACATTAAGGTTGATTTTAGTTTCCTATAACAATAAACCCACCATTATAATGACTTTTCAGTAAGAAATATGTGTTTTTTCATTTCGCTGGCGAAGTGGTGGTCGCACTCGAAATTTTTTTTAGATGCCTAAAACGATATTTCACAATAATTTTCAAAATATGAGGATACCACATGCCGATTATCGGTAGATATATGCCAATATGGTACTTCTATGCTTACATCGAATGACTTTTCATCTACACATAGGAAAAACTCTTTTCGATACTTATATAATTAATTATACTTGCTCGTTGGCAAAAAATGTGCCATTCTTTTCTAGAAAATCTGATTACAAAACCTTTCGACTACAACGACGAATTCCTCTTTTTTTTCTCTCCCCCTGCATACAACGTAACGTTATTCTCGCACATTGGAAAATAATTAAAAAAGTTGCTGTCATTGTTGATGGAACAGTAACAGGAAGAACAAAATGAAAAAAACAAAAAATAAATTCGATCAGTTGGTAAATTCGAACAAAGCTTTTCGACATTTGCGTCAACGTTGGTGTATGTGTGTCGAACAGTAGGTAGGTACCTAATCTTGCCAGAGTAACTAGCTATAGCATGCAGCACCCAACAAATACTTATAAAGGAAGCATTTACGTGAAAACGCATCCGGGCTGGACACTGATGTGATCGGAATAAAGTTTACACAATTTTCGGTTTTAATACGAAATAGACTACTTCGAATTCTGGCGACATATTTGTGTTGGTCCCTTGCTGTAAAGTAAACGCTTATATACTAGATATACTGTGTGTATAGTGTAGCAGGTACTATGTAGGTATATATACGAGCTCCGACGGTGAATACAATGCCTTCTTTATGCCTGAAATGTTACATCCTTTTGATAAACACGTTACACTTTACGTACCTAGCTTACGCGATTGAAATTTAAAATTAATCGATATTCAAAGTGTTGAGTAAAATTACCATCTATGAGAGTATAATGCGGATTACGCTGATCATCGGTAATAGCGATAAAGCCTAGTTTGCATAATGAGGATTTTCATAAATTAAACATTAGTTCTCACAGCTCTGATCAACATTTCCAAAGCTTGAATGAGATTCTGAGAAAGAACGATGAGCAATGCTAGTTTGACAGCTTGTACGTTATTAGTATTTCGCCGCACTTATTTACTCTTAATATACACGAATAGTTAATTCAATACATATTATGAAATTCTAGCTAAACTAAGCTGATGAGAATCCAAGTGTTAGGTGAGCTTGATTTGACACAGGTGCGAATGGATAATAAGAGGAAGAAGTTTTTTTTTTGGTCATTTCACTTTGGAAATTCATTTACTCACTACACTCCATTCCAGCCTTAAAATTTTCCTGTAGACAGTCTTCATTTATGGGGGAGGCTATTTAAATGGATTTCACCTTTTTCATTTTAATACATTGTTGAGATTTTTTCAAGGGAATCCATCGTTTGTTTTATCCTTGTTTCTATTCTCCGTCGGATATACTAGTTTTCACTATAACATCAGCAGGTCTTTTCGTATAGACCTTACAACCCAGCAAATGTTATCATTCATATAGATCATCAACCCATTGCTCTCAAGGATTCAACAAAATACCTAGGACTTATCTTAGATAGTCACTTGACTTGGAAGGAACACAT
>FIZR01032078.1:0-15110 GCA_900060175.1 Ferrisia virgata | reverse complement strand
TTTGTTGGGTTTGAACGTCGAGGTTCATTAGCCCATGAAGAAGTATTAAAATCTAAAAACGAATTATTCTATTAGTCTTTGAAGAAAGAACACCATTATGATCATTTCTGGTCATGTTAGATATTTATTTTTATTTTTTTTATTTTTTCCCCGGTAACTAAAAATCTTTTGCTCAGCTAGATACCGACCAAAATCAATAAAATTAGAGAAATAGGCTTTGATAGTCGGAGAATTTAATATTCTGGGGTGGGGATGATCTCGGATCAGAATGCAGTTGTGCCCAAATTTGAGGGAGGGGATGTTGAGGAGTTGAAATCGCAGAAATTGTTCTTTTTTCAGTTAATCGATAGACAATCCAAAAGTGTATAACATATCTAAAAATCAGTCTACTACGTCAATTGGGTGGAGAAATGTGAGGGTTTTCCTTCTGTTTGAACTTGAAAAAGGGCTTTTTCTCCCCCATCTTTTCGCCAAACTGAGCTAGGAAGTTGAAATTCTGTATGTAGATCCTCCACATAATGATAATATTTTATAAAATTTTGGCTTCTTTATGATCCTATAAAATTTTAAGTATAATTTTTCAGGATACTGATTTTTTTCATCGTACTAAATTAATGCTGAGGATTTACAAAGCATACTGTCCGCGGTCCAGTGGAAAGTATTACTCATACATAAGTGTATCTGAGTAAATCCATAACCAGTCGGCTCGAAATCCTCTACGTGAGTTGGTCGAATACACGAACGAGGTGTTCGGTATAAATACACGTTGGCCGAAAAATTGAAGGAAAAAATTTTTTGCGGGTAATGTCCCATGAAAACATAATCGTCCGAGTTCTAATTGATAGTTGGCAAAGTTAGTTCTTAGGCCGTATATCCGGTTCGTGCGTATTGTAACTAATCATAACTACACCGCAGCAGCCAAGGATAAATATTTGTAGTAATGAATTTATTTCCGATTCTCATGCGCTTCCCATCTCTCTGGCAGGCAAACGTGTCGTAATCGCAAGGACAAACAAGGGCGAAGATCAATCTCCTCTCTTTCGGAATTCAATGATTTATTACACCTGCCTACAGAGAACCGATTTCATTTCAAGCTATTGTAAATTTAACGCTAGTTAGTGTTATTGTACCGCCATCGACGTCGTGTCATACCGCTACTCGCCTTGTCTTATCCGAACTATTAGATCATATTGCCTCGTCTCTGACCCTTCTATGTTATCTTTCTACTACTGATGGCTACTCAGTATACTCATCCTACCGGCAATTTTTTTCTTACCATTTTACACATTGCTGTGGCAAAATCAACATTTAACTATCGTACCCATACGTTGTAGGTACCATATCACAATATTTCGCGATTTTCTAAATTATACGTTATTTTATATGTATACGTGATCTATCGTTTGTATATCTACCTACTATTAAAGATACACAATTTTGTACATTGCTATATCTTACTACCATGGTATAGGTATTGGTATACTATATAGTAGCATCTATTATAGGTACCTACCTACGTACAGTACACGTATCATTGTCCAAGTACGAAAATTCCCTGGAGCTATTATCGATTTCTCGTATTATATTTTCGACGCTAATTAGACTGATTAAATGGGTATTTTTCGCGCTACTTTTTGACGATATACGTACATATCCACCTATCTACACTGCATAAGCGAAATAAGATACGTATTTCAGTAGTACACCGCGTGCTCTATTATCTATTGCCCGTACAATATAAATTTATATTTGCGGCCAAATGTATTCGTATTCGCCTTGAAGACGATGTAACCGCAGAAATTGCTCTAGTGGCGCGAATCGTTCAAATTTATTAAGAGCGTAAGCCGCCGAAGTACGCGGTGCGCGACTTCACATTTACTTACCAGTAAATTTGCTGTATGGCAGTTTTGTGACCTTGAACGAAGGGTAAAATAGACGCAGACGTCCTTCGAAGCTTAGGTACAGATCAATGCTTAATAAACATACAATGCATAGTTCACAGTCTTCGTCCGGTAATCAAATTATAGAAAATTAAAAAAAAAAGGTAACTTTTTCAAAACTAGTAGGTTATACTATAATATTATTGTAGAATAAACTGGTATCTTGATTAAATGTGAATATAAATAAAATAAACGAGTTTAGGACTGTACAAAGTACAATCTGTAGTGTTTTTTTCAGCAGGCTTGTAGCCAGGGGCGTGCTAAGTATTAAACGTCCTTTACAGCTGAGCTGGGCATCAATTGGGAAAATTTCATCGTACTTTGCCTGGTGGAATGATTCCAAAAGCTATATTCAAGAACTTCTACAAACTTGATAATACCGATTTTTCTTTTGAAGAACGACGATTTTTTTCATCCATATGATATATCATTCCCTACTAATTGAGGCTAGCTACAAGTCTGGTAGCAAGATACCTCTCAGAATACTAAAACCTAAAATTTAATAAACAATTGTGTGCGAGTCAAGTTATATTTACTACAATCGGTTGCAGAAATAACAATAAGTAGCGCACACGTTGGAGGGATTTAAACCTCGTGCTAGAAAAATTTAAATTTGCAATATCTAAATTCCAATTCACTTATATGATTTCTGTCAAGTTTTATATGTGTCATTAATTTATCATTTAAATGATTCTGTTATTTGGTCGTTTTTTAATTTGCTTTTGGTAATTAGAGGTTCTTGTCGAGATTTCGTTTTTAACTGCGGAGATTTTGAGATTGCTGCGTGAATTTTCATGGTGCATCTGTGAATTAATGTAGAGTCTGGGATTGGAATCGTTCAAGAATGTTTACATTTGAAATACTCAGCTACATTCCAGATTTGGTAGCCATACGTTCATACAGGTTTTAATACGATCTTATAGATTAGTAGTTTATTCTTCAGGCTTAATCTGGATTTTGGTCCTAGCAACCATAGCAGTTGTCTCAATTTAAGATCAAGTTGAGTTCTTTTTTCAATATATATGTGTTTTCCACATCATAAATAGAGATGGGGGCATGCGGGAGGGGGGCTCAAGCCCATCTAATGTTGAGCTAGCCCTCTCAAATGTTTTTGAGAAAATTTAATAAGTGATAGTTTGTATAACTGAAAATGGCAAGATGATATTTTTTGGTGGTTAAAAATTTCATTAAATATACAAGCTAAGCATCTCGGTGCCAAGGCATGACCACTTTTTTTTTAGAAAATGAAAGTAGTGGATTCAAGCCTTACCAAAAATGTTGAACTATCTCCGCCTAAGTTCTACATCATATGTTGGTCAAAGTGTAAACTGAGATATTTTATACCTGTTTTTTGAGGTAAAGGAATATCTCGAAGGATGCTGAGGATACCTTGGACAGCGCGACGAACTAACATTTCAATCGTTAAAGAAATACAGAAGCCAGTCAGGTTAAGTATTTTTTGCAATAGACGCATCTTGTTTCGATCTTCAACAATCAAATTGATATCATTTCTCAAAATTTAACTACAATCGGGACCTGATCTGCAATGATTCAGAGTTGCTAGGGCTCGCAAAAGCGTAGTCACAAAACTGTCATATGTATGCCTGATGAATAAGATTTCAAGAAAGAACTACGGCTTTGTAAGGATTTCATTTGTCACTGTCAACTCATAGCTACACGATGGTCTTGTACCAGAAGGATCAGCTAATCAGAGTAATGCGAAAAGCCCTAAGTCATAAATAAACGTCCACCTAATGAATTCGGACTTCGCATGAAGGCTTCAAAGACTGAAGTTATGGTTGTACATTGAACTGTATGTCATCTAGAGTCTGATGTCCTGAAAGAGTATGGAGATAGTGGACATGTTTGCTTACTTGGGCTTGACTATAAAGGCTAATGGTGGATCTTCCTGATAAATGGTGCCGAATTGCATTGGGAAAATCAGTGATTACCAGGCTAAGGAATATCACTAGTAATCACAAGATATACAAGGAAAAACCTGTTCCAAACCCTTCTGTTTCCTGTTTTTTTTTTTTTTTTTTTTTTTTTTTTTTGTATGCAGCAGAAACATGGACATTGAAAGCAGATGACAAAAGAAGAATAGATGCTTTTAACATGTGGGTTTGGAGAAGAATACTGAAGATCCCATGGACAGTGCAAAGCACAAACAAGTCGATCGTAGAAGAACTGAAGGAGCTAATAAGGCTGATTCTGACCCCCTTCTGGACCCTACACTTAGAAAATTTTCATCTTTATGTTCAAGAATTGTCAATTATTTACCCTAGATTTACAATCAAAACCATTGGAAACTTTAATTTATTGTTTTTCTTCATGAAACATTACTTTTTTTGATACTTGAAAAAAAAATTTCAAAAATTTTTAAGTATATATCATGGCATCAGGAAAAAAATATATTCAAAACTAATTCCATTGAAATTTCGTGGTAACTGAAAGAGAGAGTTGGTGAAACATGACTACCATTGATACAATGATTAAAATAAGGTTTTCAAATTTCCTGACTTGCAAAAGAAGGAGGGTGGCCGCAGCCTCAAAAGTTTCATTTTAGGATGCATGTTGGAACCATTCAAATTTAACGAGACTATGAAGAGGAGCTTCTAAGAATACCAAGTATATATTTTTCTGCTTGGACCCTTCACAATTGCATAATAAATGATATTTTAATAACATTTTTGAGAAATTTTAGCCAATTCTGGCAATAAAATAACCCTTCTGTAGTATCCGTGGATGGCAACAGTAAGCTTTTCGTTTTGTTTTTTTTTTTTTACCAAAATCTGCAAACTCGATCAAAAAATACTTTCACAATTGAAAGTTATCAAGGCAAACAATGCTGTATTCAACCCCCATGTAATTTTGAGATTAATTTTCTAAAGTAATTATGAAACCTATCGAAATGATGTAAAATTTTACTTTGAATGTAAAAACTTGATCAATTTTCAAATATGGTCCTTCAAAAGTAGAGTTTTGTCTCTCAAATGCAAATTAAAATGAGAACGATTGGGGTTCCATCAGCATCGCGTGGGTGGAGAAAATTTTGTTCTTGGAATATTTCGAAGACCTCTTACAACTTTACAAAGGAATGTTGTTGAACCTGTGGGTGGTTCTGGAAGGAAGCGGCCAAAGGATGTTGAAATTTCACTTCTATGGATTCTATGTGAAAAATACCTTAATGCTAAATTGATGGACGTTAAAATCTCTTCAAAAGAGATTTTTCTGATTTCATCCCTTGGAGAAAATTTGGACTCGTTGCTCTTTGAGAAATTTTTCCAAAAAAGTTGCATTAAAGTAATGGCCCTGTTTGTACCCCTGCTAATTTTCGATCTTGGTGACGTTTCTCTGTCTGATTGCTCAAGAAGATGTAGTATTCTTACTATGGGCATACCAAGGAATGTATCTTTGTTGAGTAGATTTACTTTAGTAAAAGAAAAAAAATTATTACCATTTACTTACACATTATTTAAAGATGTACCTACATGTACGAGTTTTATTATGCGTAGTATGTATTATGTATGTACGCAATACACGTTGAGTTGAGTTGGCAAGAAAGTCATGTCATCGAAGCACCCTGCGCCCCCTTCTCGTTTGCACGTACATCGTAAATACTCCAATTCCATTTACGCTTAGCTTCCGAAGAACTCATTAAAATCACGTAACAAGTAGGTATTTAAAAACTTGGTAAATTTTTTTCCCTTTCAACGCGCCCATGTAAAAGAAAATCATTCCAGCATTTAGCTATCCCGCTGAGACCTGTTTCGCGGTTTAATGCAGATGAATCAAAATGTGTAATGGAAGAATTGTCTCGATGGTGCTACGTTAATAAAAGCAAATAAAACATTTATTCCTTGGAAATGTTGTTGTTGCTTCGCTATCATCGTATAAAATAAAAAGGAGAACATTGTATAATAAATGGCTATCTTTTGTCGCTTCTCACGCTCTTTTAATTTAATGACTTAAAACCGTAAAGTGAACACGTCACGTTCGAAGCACTCGAGACGTGTTAATAAATTTGACTATACAATAATACGATGGTAAACCGGAATACCTATACTTACTAAGCTCGTGTAAAAATTCTAAAGCTGAAAAAAATTTTCTACTTGTAAGTATGTTTCACGCAATATACTTTCCGTCTCCACTGTAGGCAGTGACCAACTATGTCGAAGTTGGCCTGTTACCCATTCTTTGAAAATAAAAAAAAAAATTGTTGTCGGTAATGAGAGTATAATACTTTTACGTCGCACACGAATATTCGATTTAAATTTAAAATTAATCCTTCTTCGAAAATATTATGATTGTATCCGCTACGCAGTGTAAAACGTCGACTAAAACGTTTCGCTGAAATTACGTACTCCTATAATTACACGAATATATTATTTGGCTTCCTACACATAAAAATTTTCAGTCTGTATTGCACAACGTTTCGTTCATATAACGTGTTTTGATGTTTTATTATTATTATTTTTTTTTTTTTCGTTGCCGTTTCGAAGTTCTGTATGATTTAAACTTTTTGCATATAGGTAGTTCGTGTACCACATATAACTCTAGAAAAAAAATTAATAAAGGTTTTTATATAAGTATTTCATGATGAAATGTTTCAACATAGGAGGTAAGACATGACAGGTCAGGTCATTGAATGTAGCGAACTTTACTTTTGCTAATACTTGAACTTAGGTGTTTCCTTGAATTTTGAATCCGAACGATGACTCATCGCAGAAGTTTTTACGACTGAAAAAATACCTGCAATTGGAAAGAGAAAGCCATCACGACGGTGAAGTTCGTTTTTTTTTTCACGTTGTATGGATCTGTCAGTCGTATAAATGCAAGGGAGATATGAGGTATTTGCATAATATTGGTCTATATCATGTATTTTGAAACCAACGCTGGAAAGTTTTATACATTACTTAACCTGATTTGTAAAACTTGACGTGCTTGAAAAAAAAATCATTCGTCAATTTTGCCACAATTTGTTGCCAAAGGAATACAGATTTATGTAACGGTATAAAGTACAAATCTTTTTAATGGTTATGAGCTTATGCCATGATTCCAATTTTTTGCTTCTCAACTCTCAGCTCCACCTCTGTACAGAATGGTTTGTGTTTATTGTCGCAGCAAACAAATTAGGGTGGGAGTTATTTTCCCGAATGAACAATTTTTTCACACATATTTGAAAGAAATGAAGAGGATAGTAAGAACAAATTCCGATGCGTGCGCATGACTGAGCGAAAAATAAGATTTTTCAACTATTTGAAAGAGCAGTTTTCGGAGTTTCATGAAGAAAAAGGAAAGTTTTCTTTTTTTACAGATTTTTAACCTGATTTTTCTATGTCATATAGTCAATGAAAACTAGGGTATTACAGTCTATCGAACTACGGTGGATGAGGGTGGATATCAACGAAATCCGTTTTTTTCAGCCATGTCAGATATTCCTCCCCCCCCCCGGACTAAAATCATTTACTCTGCGCAATACGCACCAAAATCGCTCCAATTCGGTCAGTCGGCTCAGTTTGACGGTGAATTAGATATATATGAGTGTGGACGACCTTGGATCAAAATTTAGTTTTGCCCAAAATTGGAGGAGGGGGTGCTGAGAGGTCAAAACCTCAAAAATTGTTCGTTTTTAAACCAATCGATAGAAAACCCAAGGTTGTATAACATATCTAAAAATAAGACTTTTAGGTCAATTAGGATGGGAAGTATGAAGATTTTCCTCTTTTTTGGCGCTGAAAAAGGACTTTTCCTCCCCTATCTCTCCTCTTAATTCAGCTAGGAAGTTGAAATTTCGGTATATATACATAGTAAGAGTCATAGGTATGCCTTTTTTATAGGTTTCCACTTTTCAGACCCTCCAGTCGCATAAAAATGGTTTTTTGACCAGTTTTTCTTATTTTTTGAGTTTGTTCCTCGCATAACTCCCCTCCAAATTTAGCTAAAAATTTGAAATTTGGTATGTACATTTAGTAGGAGCCCTAGATGTACCTTTTGATGGTATCGACTTTATAGCCCCATTGAACCCTTCCTACCCTTAATACTGATTATTCTAGTTCAGTAACTAAATTTGTCTTTTGGGAAAGAAGAGGTTTAATGGAATTTGTCCCTTGAAAAATTAATGGAAAATTATAGGTGTATTGAAGGGGGGCTCATGGATTTAACCACTTACGTAATAGTTCATTTTTGCTTCTTATTTACTTGGTTGATGTACTACAGAGCTTTAATTTTGAAATTTTAAATTTCTTTTGGAAATTGGAAGAGAACAGAGAAAGAACCACCAAATGATGTCAAAAAAAGTGTAGGTGAAAACTCAGGTCTCCAAGCCAATCTTAAAATCTTTCACTTTTTCTTAAAATTTTTAAAGCTTTAAAAAATTTAATGTACTTATTTTTTTAAAAATTTAATTAGTATTCTTATTCGTACTATTAACGACAAGTTTTAATCATTACCCCCCCCCCCCCCAACCCCCCCCAGTCCTTTCAAGAATTATTCAAAAAAATGTATCTTTTTTGCAACTTTTTATGTGATTTTTTGAAAAGCTGAGCAGGATTTTTTGAGAAACGCCTCACAAGGATTAGATATAGTACCTTGATTTTGATCGATTGAACCCACCCCCCCCCCACATTGATAGATCTTTTAGTGTCACTAAAAAACTGTTATTTTTTGTATTTCTGTAATGAATTACCGAAATTGAGATATTTTTTGGAAACTCATTAAAAAAGAGTAAAAGTCCATTTGATACAGAATTTTATGAAATGAAATTTTCCGTTGAAGTGAAAAATTTATTAAAAGAACGCGAAACATTTTCTAAGTATCCTTGAAAATTTTCTTGTGATGGTCAAATTGAAATATTGAGCTCAATGGTCTGGAATTTATGTCTTGTATCCATTTGAGTTGGACCCTCTCCCCCCTTTGCCACAAAAATCTAGTCAATTTTTCAGAAATTCTCAAATAAATGCAAAATGTTACTGGTCTTAACATCCCCTGAAAAGAGGAGGGATAATATTGAAAACTTCTGACAAAAGATATTTTAAGTACGTTGATATAAACATGTGTAGATGCAAGATAATTCCATTTTTAGAAAAAAATGAACAGGTCAATGGTGGACTGTCAAGCTTTGCCCGACAATAGTGGACCATCAACATCCGCACCATCAAGATTTAAACTGCCAACTCTTGTTGGTCCACATTCATCAACACTTGACCATCAACAGTTGATGGTCAACTGTGAGCTGTCAAGAGCTGAGTGTCAATAGTGACCATCAAGATCCGGACTATCAGTAGTTGACCATCAGTATCCGGCCTACTAACACATTGAACATCAACTTGAATATTGAGAAAAAAATGCTGAACAAATTTTCCAAAATTTTTTTTGTTACCACTTTCCAGGTTCCAACAAAAGTCTAAATTTCATCTGAAATGATATAACTTTGAAAAATCCGTGTGTTCTTTTTAACATTAGGAGTTTTGAAAATTGTGTAGCAATTATTAAATAACATTTAACTTTTTTGTCAAACATAATCCAACTGTTGACGATTCAAATGTCAATGGCCCAGAAATGTTGACTATCAATGTCAAGGTCATTAACATTCAGACCTTCAAAATCTCAACATTCCAGATTTTGATGTTCAACTGTTGGCAGTCCACAGTTGGTGGCCAACTGTTGACAGTAGACAGCTGATGGTCAACTATTGACACAAAAGTTGATTAGATAATTTTGTAGAATACGCTATGAAACATCTTTCGATGTTAATATTTTTGAACTTTTAAAAAAATTTTCAGACTTTGAAGCAAAAATGTTCGGTGGATTAGGATTACGTCGGTGACATGAATTTTTTACCACGTTATTCTGACATCTTCTGGTACTTTATTCACCTCTTTTCTTTTCTTCAGCTATCGATTGAATAAAGAAAAAATCGATATACTTTACTAACAATAATTAAAAACCTGACTCCTTAACTTTACATTCCCTCACCTTGTATTACTATCTTTTGGCGATATTTTTTCTCAATATAAAGTTGCCTCGATAATGCTCGCCTTTTACAATTTATTACACCAGCGAAACTGCCGTATTAGATTATTAGCTCATACTTTAATTGAATATTCTCGCTGACAGGAGTAATAAATGCATGATTAACTTTCCATATTTTTAACACCTACAGAAGGGAAACCTCAAACAGAATTTTTAATCTCGTATCGAAAATGATCATGCCTAATTGTTTTCACGATACATCTATTTCTATACGCAACCTCTACCAATACCATTACGTAATAAATAAAAGATGGTTTTTTTAACGCTATCAAACACGCCTTCTTGGTTTAATTTTTCACGTATCGAAAAAATATCAGGTATTAGATACATTTATGTTGGCTAAGCAAAACACGGCAAGTCGTTAAAATCGCTACACAGTAATAATTTACATATACTAAAGCGAAAGATAAAATTATAATTACTCCATTAATCAAACTTTCGGGTTAAATTGTGGATACAATTTTTCAAAATTCCAACTACCGTCTAGCCAAATTTTTACTCAATGGTAAACCTTGACTTACAATGTAGCTATAAAAGTTACTTATTGTTAAATCGTAGGTACCTAACGTAGCAATTAGAACAGGCAGAGAAAAAAATTTTGAAGCACGATTTTAATTATGGTTCGATGTTATGTGCGAAGCATATACGCAGAGAAATGTAATTACAAAAATATTATCGTTTTTACCTTGATTCCTTTTTTCACAATTTGTAAATTTTTCCCCTTTTTTTTCAACTACTCGAGGGACTCGTCTGTATGATTTAAGTAGCTCGAACGTGAAATAAACATTCAGCATTGGTAGATGTAACCTTGCAAAATGAATGGAAAATTTTGTAACTGACACGACGAACGCGCGATTATGATCAAATACGTATAGATACCTACAAATACACCTGTCTTGAGCAGAGCGTCAACCTTTTCTCTCACGTTTACGTGTACCACGAACCAAGCATAAAAATTGTCAAACGCATAATTCACTATATAACTTATAAGGATGCGCGTTATTCGCAGGAAAAAATGAATCAAAATGAATTGAATAAAGAAAGGTTGAGTTAGCAGTTACAGAGGCGAGTATTTCGATGTCAATTTCATTTCGATATTGTTATTACCTAGATAGGCAGGTACCTACTTATTGATTGGTAGATTTGTTTTCTAAAACGTTATAACGATGATTTATTTATTTTTTTTTAAATTGCTAAAATTTCAATCATAGCGGAAGATATTATTTTTCTACAGTAGACCTAGGCCTGACACGAACCCTCGAACGTGTCATGTTCAGCTGAATGTAGAATTGCACGTGTACTTACCTGTGCTTACATATGGCGATAGTCGAGCAATGACGAGATAAAGCGGCGTATTGAGGAATGCCGACAAAGCCAGTCCGTATGTGTTGAATTTTTATCAAGTTGCGGAAACGTGATGTTTCGCGTAATGATAGATTGATCTTAGATTCAGAGTGAGAATCGTTGAATTAATGCCATTGTACCGGTAAATGATGTACCTACAAGGTTGACTGTTTCAAGTTCATTCGAAGACGTAGGTATAGGTAGGTACTAGGTACCTCGGCCTCTCGGGCTCGATGACTTCGTGCCTCATTCTTTCAGAGTGTTGATGTGACCTTCCGTCGTCGCAGTACACCTCTGATTTACGCCTTCGAACAATACCATCCCATTCTCATCGGGAGGGATTTCTAACGTACAAGTTCAGGGTCGCATTGGTAGATATGATTTTCCTTTTTTTTTTTTTTTTTACAAATCGGCGTGAATATATTGTTTTTCATTTCAAAACATAAGTTACCAAGGGGGGATATTTTGGTTAAAGCATTCCAAAAAAGAAAAAAGTTTTCTATGAGTTGATACTATTCTTTTATTTGGCTAAGATTTTTAGAGACAACATTTTTTTTTTAATTTACGTAAGTTCGACATTAAGAAGGTCTGAAAGAAAAGTACAAGACTACGGTCTTGCTAAAAATGTTTTATGTTGGATAAATTATCTAATGACACTTCGATCTTTAAAATTTTGCAAAAAATTTGTCCCTCATTGTGTTCTTGGGATAGAAATATTTAAATTTTTGAAGAAATTCAAAAAAAATTATCCACTTGGGTGGCTTATGACAATAGATGGATAGTGAGAGTACATGACTTATGTGAAAGGGTTGGCACACCCAAGAGGCGCCTTCCAGCTTTCAGCCACGCTGAAGTGTTTGATAAAAACAATTCCAACGTGTATTGCTGAATAATTCAACTTCAAGAAGCCCTCCTCAGATCCTTCTACTCGTTATATTTGGTTAAATTTTCGTCCTCATATCCCTGGAATTTTATTCCATCTATTGCTCCAAAACATATTTTTTGAGAAATCTCTACCTGATGATAATTGTTATGCAACGCTTCCATCCCCTTTTTTTTGACATGGATATTTCTTAGGGCTGATGGCCACTCTGCGAAAATCATACGTTTCTGTGAAATGTTTTTTTCAGTGTTCTCAATGTAATGATTTTTTTTTATTTTTAAGGGTAGTTGTCGATCAATTTTCTGCTTTTTTATCCAATTTTAGGCCAAGTCTCACCAATTTTTCAACGTTTTTTCGTTATTTTTGAGCTTTTTATCCATTTTTATCTTTGATGATGGTTGACTTAAATATGAAAATATTAGGTAAAAATCATAAAAAATTGGGTAAAAATTTGATAAAAATGGGTAAAAAGTTCAAAAAAATCGTTAAAAATTATTAAAAATTTGGAAAAATTGGTAAAAAAGGCAGAAAATTAATCCAAAATCACACAAAACTGTTGAAAAATAGATAAAAATTGGACAAAAAATTGATTGTAATTAGTAAAAATTTACCAAATTAAAAGAAAAAAATCGTTAAAAATTACCAAAACTGTTGTAAAAGTTTATTAAAAAATGGTAAAAGGCGCAAATAATTGGTTGAAAATTATTAAAAAAATTTTTAAAAATGGGTGAAATTTCACCTGAAATATGAAAAAAATTGTTAAAAATCATGGAAAACTGAGTAAAAATTTGATATTCAGTACTCTTGGCACGCAACGAGCAAAAATCGAAAGAATGTAAGTTCTGATATTTTTTACGTTGTCGGTATAAATTTAACTCTTATTTTCACTGTTTTTCAACAAATAATTTTCATCACACTCCCTCAACATTTCAACTTGAAATCATAAAATCAACCAAGGGCAAAGTTTACTGTTGGTAGGTAAACCGATAACGGGTCAACTGTGGAATTCGCTATTAAACATTTGCTTATTTCCTCAACATTCAAACTTAAAATCATAAAATTAATCCGCAATCAAGGTCAGCTGTTTATGGATCAACTTTAAACATCTTTAACTTTCCTCAACATTTCAACATAAAATCATGAAATCAATCGGGGTCAGGGTTAACAAATTTTTCTCGATATTTCAACTTGAAATCTTAAAATCAATTCAGAGTCAAACTCAACAGTTTTAGGGTCAACGGATAACGATATGTTAACTCAAAATCATAAAATCAAATCAAGATCAACGTCCACTGTTGACGGGTCAACTTGAAGCATCACTAATTTTCCTCAACATTTCAACTTAAAATCGTAAAATCAATCCTTCATGAAATAAGTCCACTGATGTCGCTCCAGAGCATCGAAACCCGTCTGCTGATGTCACTTCAATGATGACGTCACACTGTTGATGGTCCACTAATGTCATCTAATAATGAAGGTCAACCGTTGACGTTTTTAACATCGAAAGATGTTTAATAGCGCATTCTGAAAAAATCATCAATAATTGACCTTCATCATTAGATGACATTGGTCGACTGTCAACAGTGTGATGTCATCATTGGATGGACATCAATGGACTTATTTTCTGAAGGATTGATTTTATGATTTTAAGTAGAAATTTTGAGAAAAATTGGAGATATGACATCAGTAGACTTATTTTATGAAGAATTGATTTGATGATTTTAAGCTGAAATGTTGAGGAAAATTAGAGATCTTTGAAGTTGACTGGTTAAAACAGTAGACCTTGACCTTGAATCGATTTTATGATTTTGAGTTGAAATGTCGTCATCCGTTGATCCGCAAACAGTTGACCTTGACCGCGCTTGCTTTATAATTCCAAATTGAAATGTTGTTTAAAGTTGACCCATAAACAGTTGTCCTTGACTCTGGATTGATTTCATGATTTTAAGTTGAAACATCAAGCAATATGAATTAACAGTTGACCTTGACCTTGACCTTGGATTTATTTTATGTTTTTGAGTTGAAATGTCGTCATCACTTGTCCCATCAACAATTGAGCTTGACCCTAAATTAATTTTAAGATTTCAAATCGAAATGTCGAGGAAAAAAATTGTACCAATCACATTTAAAATATCGAAATTTACATTCTTTCGATTTGTACTCTTTGTGCGCAAAGAGTTCTAAGCATTTCTGGAATGCGTTATTAAGCATCTTCGATGATAATAAAATTAGTTATAAAGTTCAGAAAAATCCATCAAAAACTGTCGAAAAATGGCTGAAAATTGACTTCAAATATGAAAAAAAACTAAAATATATGAACTAAATCCGTTTTGGGATCCGAGAAGACCATTAAAATGGCTTTTAGCAACGCCAAATGTTTATTTATTTATTTATTATGTTTTCCTCCCGAACGTTAAAATCATTTACTCCGCTCAATATCGATCCAAATCGCTCCAATTCAATCAATCAGCTTAATTTGGCGGCGGATTAGAAATATATAAGTAAAGATAAATTTGGGTTAAAATTCAGTTTTGCCCCAATTTGGGAGAGGGGGTGCTGAGGGGGATAAAAGCACAAAAATTAACACTTTTTAAACTAATTGATAGAGAATGAAATATTGTGTATGCTATCCAAAAATCAACCTCCCAAGTCAATTGGAAGAGGAGATATGGGGGTTTTGCCCCGTTTTGAACCTGAAAAAGGGCTGTTCCTCCCCATCTCTCCGCCAAATTGAGCTAGGAAGTTGAAATTCGGTATGCACATTCAGTTAGGACACTAGATATTCCTTTTGGGGGTTCCAACTTTTTAGCTCCCTTACACCCCCTCACACCCCCAAAAAAGTGGGTTTTTGATCGCTTTTTCTCATTTTTGGAGTTTTTTGAGTTTGTTCCTCACATAACTCCCCTCCA